>JAJEJO010000541.1:249124-262314 GCA_020662805.1 Glaucomys volans | reverse complement strand
CAAAAAAAAAAAAAAAAGAATGAACTTAGAACTAAGAATCACCAAATGTCACATCATGAAAGTGAAAAATGAACTCAATAAAATGTTTTTCTCCTAAAACAGAGAATTCATATTCTTTTTAAACATTCATGAAATTGAGAAAAGTTGACTACATATTGAACTACTTTCTCCCAAATTGAGAAAGTCTGCATTCATTCACTAAATATAATTATTTTAAAAATCCACACCAAATACATGTTCAAAATAAATTCACACAACAGGAAAATTTTAAGCAGTTTTAAATAGCTCTTGGATTAAAGAGAAAGTCAAAATAGTAATGAGCAACTTTAGAATCCAATGAAAAATATGTTAAAATGTATAAACTTAAAATTCATTGGTTAAAAAACCAGAAAGATGGAAAACCAATGAACTAAGTTTTCAGTTTGAAGATAAATAAAATAAATCCAAATAAAAATTTTAAAAGGAATTACTAACTGGCACATATTAATGAAAAATATTGCAGAAGAATTGTTCATAAAACCAGAAGCCAGTTCTTTTAAAATATAAGTTTAAAAGAAAAGAACAAAGCTCTCATGTAAGCTAGGGGGAAAGAAAGAAAGAAGGCACAAATGACTCATTGAAGACAAAAGAAGAAATAAACCCACAAGAAGATACTTACCAATGATGAAGGACAAACCACATCAGGGACACAGCTTTAAACCAATGGCTAGAATCAAAACTTCTAGGAACATTTAAATTGCCCAGAATTGGCTCAAGAAGTAGTAAAACCCTGCCCAATAACCATGCAAGTGGAAATGTAGCTGAATCTCTACCCACAGAAACAAGGAACCAAGCCAGACATAGGCAGTTTTACAAAAAAAAATCCTTTTTTCTTTTCCTTTTTTTTTAAGTGCTGGGGTTTGAACCCAAGGACAGGACCCTCACATACTAGGCAAATAAGTGCTCTACCACTAGTCCATCCTCAACCCTACAGGAAAAGGAAAATTCTATCAAGATTTCAAGATATGGGCAGTTTCCACCTTTAAAAAAAAAATTGTTCCCATAAGAAGCCACCCAAAGTGAAGTTATGAGGCTGACATTGAAAGCAGCAAACTACAACAAAAGACAGTAAAGTTACACATGCTCCTTCTACTCCCAATGTCTATGGCTACTCTCCCTCCAGGCTAATGGAAGACTACATTTCCCAGCTCCCTCTGCGCTTAGCCAGGGCCATATGACTAGTGTCTGTATTAAAAGCCATGTGTAGCCCTTTTGGGCCACAGTATATAATGGCAGGTAAAAATCTTGATTCTGGAAGCCTGAAGTGACCACCTGAGTTGATGGAAAACAGTCCCTATAGACTCACAATAATGTGCAAAAATTAAATGATAGTTTAATTAATTAAATGAGAGGGGTGCTGGCAGGACTGGGGTAGAGAGGGACAGTGCTGGGGAACACCAGGCTTGGACAGCTAGACAAAGGGGGACTTGAACCTAATGTTGTCTTTCCACAAGGAGAACGCATTTACATTTACATTTCTTAATTAAAATAAATCTTGTCAGTCCAAGAAAAAAGGAAAAGAGGACAGAGGAGAGGGAAGAAGGTTAAGGGGGAGGGAAGGAGGGAAAACTTCATTTAAAACTGAACATCTGGAGGGGCTGGAGTTGTGGCTCAGTGGTAGAGCACTCACCTAGCATGCATGAGGCACTGGGTTCGATTCTCAGCACCGCATATAGGTAAATGAAATAAAGGTCCATTGACAACCAAAGAAAAAAGCTTTTTAAAAAAAAACTGAACATCTGGAGAAGAATCTGACAGTATCTGCAGAATCTCACTGGAGGGAAGAGCTCTTAGATGACCTCTTTCCTAGGTAGGAGACTAAACTGTTTACTGTGGCAATTTTCCCTGTTTATCTTCATTTTAAACTAGGGTAAAAATAAACATGATTGATTTATTTTTCAAAAAAGTTAGAGACTTTTCAAAGAAGTTTTTGGTAGCAATGTGTCTAGTAGGAACAGATGTATCTAGAGATAATTGCTAATATTTATTGAGAGCTTTTTATGTGCCAAAGCATTTTTTTTTTCTTTTTTCTCTTTTTGGCTCTGGGGATTGAACCCTGGGGTACTTTCCCACTGAGCAACATTCCCAGCCCTTTTTATTTTTATTTTTTTGTACCGGGGATTGAACCCAAGGGCACTGAACTACTGAGCCACATTCCCAGCCCTTTTTATACTTCATTTAGAGACAGGGTCTCACGGAGTTGCTTAGGGCCTCACTAAATTGCTAAGGCTGGTTTTGAAATTGAGATCTTTCTGCCTCAGCCTCTGGAGTAGCTGGGATTACAGACATGCATCACCACACCCGGCCCTTTTTGTTTTTTGAAACGTGGTCTTGCTAAGTTCCTGAGGCTGGTCTCAAACTTGAGATCCTCCTGCCTCAGCCTCCCAAGTCTCTGGAATTACAGGCCTGCACCACCACACAGGGTGTTGAGAACTATTAATAGTACTTGACAGACAATGCTTTTGTCTAATCTGCACAACAGATAAGGAAATCAAGGTTAGGCGAGATTCAATGACTCGTCCAAGACCACACAACTCATGAGAAGAAAACCCTGGGACTGTCTGCTGCTGGAGCCTGTCTGTGCTCACATCGCATGGTGCTTTTGGAAAAGGTGTCATTATGGTGACAAATTGACACGCAACATAAGGAAAGAAACATATTTTTAAGAAAGCAAACAAATATGACTTAAAAAAAAAATAAAATGGGAACTCTGCTAAATCCTGTCTATAATTAGAAACAAGTATATGTATTTTTTTCAACAATGTTTTGTATTTTAGTGTATGCATCTGTAGTTTTGTTGAATTTATTCACTTTTAAATTCCAATTTATTCTTTTTATGCTATTTTAAATGTGTTTTTTTTTTTCAATCTCAGTAGATTAATGGTAGAAAGTCTCATTTGTTCAGTAGATTGCACAGGGGGAAAATGAGGGGTCTTAGGATGAGTGACAGCCACTACATAGTTTCTCTAGGGGTGATGAAAATGCTCTGTGCCTCTGGTGGTAATTTTAGAATATACTAAAAAAGATTGCATGGTGTGGCTGCTATTGATGCATAACATACTGCTATTATTGGTTTTTTATATAAATATAAATACACACACATATATGTTGAATTTTTGGAAACTTAAGCTGTGCTGTCAACTCTGGAACAAGTATCCCAGTCTACTGTGTTGAGTGGTACTATTCAGAAATTAACAGCCATGTTGGTTTAGAAATGTTAAAGTTGATTTTTTTCCATTTATCCAGGGATAATGCACTGTATTAAATATTTAAGATCTTATCCTTGTGGGTTTGATTACAGAAACTAATAAACCATTCTCTAACTAATGAAAAAAAAGGAGTCCATCGTACTTGAAAAGGAAACATTTTTGTGGTACACTGTGTGTGTGCGTGTGTGCGCGTGTGTGTGTACACATATATCAATAAAAATGTTAGAGTTACCTTGAGTAGATGAAACAAACTCCAGCATTTCGTACTGTTTCATTTACCTCAATAGGAAAAAGGCTCCACTTCCTAAGGCCAATGTCAAAAAGGCCCTGAGAAGATATTGGTGATTTACTTAGAAACCTTAATTCCTGTTAAATTAGTCGGAAGCCAAGTTTGATGTGATTGCCATAATATTAAACCAGGGGAAGAAGCAGTGGGGGAGGGGTCTTGCCATTTACTTCTGTCAATTATTAAATGCAATGTTGACCCAGGACATTTTAGATTGGCAAATCACCTTCCCGTCAAGCAAACCAACTAAAGTCTTGAGCAATGATTTCAAAATTATGGGAAGAGTTTCCCAAATAAAAACCTCTGCATCCCATGTTGAATTATTCTTCCAACATTATCAAAATCTTTCCTGACTTTTCAAGGACCTCCCTGTCTGCAAACTGCTTTCTTTGGCATTTAAAGCACAAAACCCAATTTCTCTTGATCTTCTTTACTAACTTCATCATCCAAAGGTGGCTTACTTAATAGTTCACAGACCACAACACAGCAATTTGTCCTCTGGACTTTTGTGTTGCGTGTTGTCCCCTTTCTATGACATCTAACCCATGTGTGCACACAGCACATGACAGGGACTCAATCACCATCTGCGGCAGAGCCCTCCTTGCTGACCTACGTGGGGTTCTGCTGAGCACGTCACCTGTATTACCTCCAGCACCCTCGTCACAAACCCACTGAAGAAACCAAAGTTCTGAGAGTCCCCTGCCCGAGGCCACACACACAGAACCACTGTTTGATGACTAAAATTCCATTCATTCATATTACAGCGCCAACCCTACAAGTCTCCTCCCTGACCTCTAGGGCCAACAATGGCTTCTCTCCCCCAAATGCTAAAGTACTTCCTGTCTTTGACACATGAATCTATACTACCTTGAATATTTTTAAGTAGACTTCCTTTTTTAGGGCAGTTTTAGATTCACAACAACTGAGCAGACGGTACAGGGAGTTCCCACACGCTCCCTGCCTCCACAGTCCACAGCCCACGCCAGCTGGTACGTTTGTCACAATCAACACATCATGATCATGCCACGCACCTAGTTAATGTTAAGGTTCATTCTTGGTATACATCCAGTGAGTTGTGACAGGTGGATAATGATATTTATGCCACCTTGTAGTTTCGTTAAGAATAGTTACACTGTCCTAAAAATCCTCTGTGCTCTCCCCAGTCATCGCACCCTGAAAACTTTGACAATCTTTTTTTTTTTAATCTATCTCCATAGTTCTGTCTTTTCCAGAATGACCCATAGTTGGACATACATAGTATAGAGCTTTTTCAGATTGCCTTTGTTCACTCAGAATTCTTACAAATCAACAGTAAAAAGACAAATAATTGAATTAAAATACAGGCAAAGGGCAGGCGCAGTGGCGCACACCTGTAATCCCAGCACTTGGGAGGCTAAGTCAGGAGGATCACGAGTTCAAAGCCAGCCTCAGCAACTTAACGAGGCCCTAAGCAACTCAGTGAGACCCTGTCTCTAAATAAAATACAAAATAGGGCTGGGGATGTGGCTCAGTGGTGGAGTGCCCCTGGGTTCAATCCCCAGTATCAAAAAAAAAAAGGAAAAAATACAGGCAAAGGGTCTGAACAGACACTTCCCCAAAGATGATACACGAATGGCCAGTAAGTTCATAAAAGATGTCTGACCTCATCAGCCATCAGGGAGATTCCATCTTGAATGCAATATCAAGATGGCTAAAATTAAAAAGATGGACAAAGAAATGGCGAGGTTATGGAGAAACTGGATCACTGTAAACACTGACTCAAGAGTGGGAATGTAATAGTGCAGACACTTTAGAAACAGTTTAGCAGATCTTCAAAATGTTGACTACAGAGATACCACGTGACCCAACAATTCTATCCCTACGTAGAACACCCAAGAGAACTGAAAACACGTGGGACCTAAAATCTTGTGTGTGAATGTTCACAGTGCATTTTTCATCATAGCAAAAATGTAGAAACAACCCAAAGCCCTATTTTCTGATGAAAGGATAAACAAAATGTGGCAAATCCATGTAATGGAATATTACTGAGCCATAAAAGAAAGGGAATGCTGATATAAGTTGTACAACATGGATGTACCTGGAAAATACTGTACTCAAGGAAAGAAGTTAGATACAAAAGATCACATTTTACATAATTCCATGTATAGGAAATGTCCAGAACAAGCACATCTATAGATAGAGAGAAGGTTAATGACTGCCAGGGGCAGGGAATAAGGTGAGTAGGGAGGATTCTGTGAATAGAACACTGAACTGTACACTTTAAAGGATATGGTTCAGCCGGGCATGGTGGCGCATGCCTGTAATCCCAGCAGCTCGGGAGGCTGAGGCAGGAGGATTGCAAGTTCAAAGCCAGCCTCAGCAACTTAGCAAGGCACTTAGCAACCTAGAGACCCTGTCTCTAAATAACATATAAAAAAGGGCTGGGGGTGTTGCTCAGTGGTTAAGCACCCCTGGGTTCAATCCCTGCTACCAAAAATAAATAATAATAATAATAAAGGGTGAAGTTTATGGTATAATAATTATATATCAACAAACAATCAAATGTAACAATGACCTGAAGAGTAGTATTTGTTTCTCATACAACAAACCCCTCGATCTTACCTGGCCCTAATAGGGAGCTATAAGCTAGTGTTCAAAATGCCATCCTGTATGGAGTAACAGGTGTTTAAATTCTTTAAACAGGAATAAAAAGACAATGGTCACCTATTATTAATGAAGTAGACAACATACTGTCCACCCCACGAGAGTTGAAAGTTGAGCTAGACAGACCAAAAATCATCACCAAGAAAACCAAACAATAGTGCAAGCAGATCGCTTCTGCTAACCACACTCAATCATTCACTAAGTCCCATCAATTCACCCTTTGTAATTTCTCTAAAGTCTGTTCTTTCCAGTCCCGCTGCTGTTGCTCAGTTCCAGGCAACTCTTATCTCGAGACTGAATTATTACAATAGACACTGGCATCTCTTTGCTCTAATTGATTTTCATCATAAAATAATTATTTGTTGGATAAATGAATAAAACACTTCATTAGATAACTCCCCTACACAGAAGGCTCTGAGCTCAGCCCCACTTACAAAATGAAACATAAATTCTAAACCTAAAATAAGCAATGTTTTAAAAAAGAATAGGAACTTCTGGCATTTGGGCATTTAAAATTTGCATCCCCCATCCCACCCTCTTTCTGATCTCATCGCCCATCATCCTGTAAAGCCTGTCCTCTGCGGCGATGGCCATGTGCGTGTCCCCAGAGCTGCCGCGTTCATTTTCTCTGTGCTCCTTTGCTAAGGGTGTTCCTCCACCCTCTGCCTCCTTTCTGCTCCGGAATCCTGCTCCTCAGGCCTGTGCCAAGTCTCCCTTCTCCCGATCATCTGTCACCTGTCCTTGACTGCCCTGCAAAGTTTGCATTTTTTATTAGTTACCTTGACAACTCTCCAAAAAGATTCTAATGACAGGGGTGGATCCAAGACAATGAACAGATAAGCCACCGAATTTCACAATGAGCGGTACAGGCAGATGACGAGAATTCAGAGAAATAATATTATCATGGGAATGATTAGGAAGTTTGATTGTTTTCTGTTTATTATTTATCTATTTTGGTGGAGCTGAGACAGGCTGGGTTTCCAGAAGCAGGTGGAACAGCACAGCATATCCCAGGGCTTGAGGGCCAATCACTTGCATGCTTTGGGATAGACGGAGACACAGACAAACTGAATCTTTAAAATAAAACTGACTCATTTTGTCTTCAGAAGCCTTTCAAAATGTTATACTATCTATCAAAATCAGTTTGGAAACAGCATGATCCACTCAGCTGGAGGTTTGCACTGGCAGAGTCAGAGGACTAAGCTTTGCATCTGTTACTCACCTGTAATAGGATATTGGGATAACTTTTCTGTAAACCCCCCTACATAGACCTTTTATCATATGACTATTTTCTGCTCACTTAACTTGAACCTCCAAATACATAATGTGTATGTGGTAGAGAGGGGCTCATTCTTCATATTAATATCACAAAGGCCTAAAAGCACATACTGCCTTCATAAGAAAGCATTTAAAAGAAAAGGACTTACTCCCTGGGGCAGGGGGACTGTGAATTTAGGAAATTCTCCTAACTACAGAAAAACATTTTCATAGACATGATATAGTGAAAATCAGTTTGGAAAGAGATGGAAACAGGTGGAAAACTGTTGATGCTTGTCACATGCACTATTTTACTCTAGCAGAAACCGTGCAAAAATGCGGTAACAGTTTGCCCTCTGTGACCTAAAGCGTAAGGTGCCGGGTGCAATCAAGGATGTCTGGAGACAGGAGTGTGAAAGCAAAGCTCTTTGGAAAGGAATCCTCCACTAATTGATGAAGATCAAACAATCATGAAGGTCAAACAAGTTGATTCTGGCTTGAGAGCTGTGAACTTGCCCCTTCTCCTCCCCACAGCAGAGCAGGGCAGAGGCTGTGAATGCACATCCCTCAGTCAATTCCAGAGGGGAAAGACCAGGGCAAGGGCAGAAGCGGGGAGAATGCATTATATTTGGAGAGGAAAATAAAATTAGCAATCTCTGTCTTCTGTTCCGAAATATTAAATACATCAATCCTCACTTACCCAAAGTTTTGTTTTCTAAGGTTTCTGTTTCCTGAGGTCAACCATAGTCCAAAATATTAAATGGAAAATTCCGCATTTTGAGAGACAGACCACTTTTACAAAACTTTTTTTTTTTTTTTGGTACTGGGGATTGAACCCAGGGCCACTCCACCACTGAGCCACATCCCCAGCCCTATTTTGTATTTTATTTAGAGACAGGGTCTCACTGAGTTGCTTAGGGCCTCGCTAAGTTGCTGAGGCTGGCTTTGAACTCGCGTTCCTCCTGCCTCAGCCTCCCAAGTGCTGGGATTACAGGCGTGCGCCACTGCGCCCCGGCCACTTTCACAAAACTTTTATTATAGAATATCATTATAATTGCTCTATTTTATGATTACCTGTTAATCTCTTACTGTGCCTAACTTATAAATTAACATTTACCATAGGTATGGGAAAAACACAGTATATGCAGGATTGGTTGTGGGCACCCACCGGGGATCTCAGAACATATGCCACGTGGATCAGAGAGGACTACAGTTCCCCAGGATTTATTATTAAATGCTCAATTTGCAATAGAAAAAAAAAACATAGTAGAATGTAAGTAAGCAGTTAGAAATTTCTATATTTAATTTAAATTTTCCTTTCTAGCTACCAATAAAAATGTTCAATGAATTTAATACTTTGGTATTAAAATATTTTTCTTAATGCAAAATTCATAAAAATAACTCTTCTGTCGTACATTACTTTCACTGCCTGACCTGCAAGGTTATAATGCAAACTTTGAAACGCTGCACACACAGAACTTTGCAATCCTACAAAGAAATGTGCAGATCTTGAAGTAACAGCACTGTTCTACATCAGGGGTTGGCAAAGTACTGCCTGTTTTTGTAAATAAAGTTTTATTGGAACACGGCCATGCTCCTCAGTTTACTCAGTATCTATGGCTACAACATCAGAGCTGAGTACTCTGCAGCAGGGACCATATGGCCATGAAGCATAAAATATTTACTATCTGGGCAATTCAGGAGTTTGCTTGTCAACCCAAGAAAGAAGGAAAAACACATTCCCAAAATACTACCCTGGCTTTTGACTACTTATTCGTTTATGTACATGGATTTCAAACACAAATACAATTTGGTGCAATTCACGCAATGCATATCCACCAAACTTGAACCAGATGTAAGAAGTAGTCATTCCACAAGAACCTCATGAAGCATTCCTCTCAAATTGCTATGCTGTGGTCCACTGAAAAATATTTGCAGAATAACAAGTAGAAAATAATAGAAAACTTCCATTTGTCTCTAGGAGAGTTTGGGCATTTGCAAATGCGCAGCTGTGGCTCAGAAGAGTCTCCACGCAACCGTTGAGAGGGGAGAGGGCAAGTGCCTTTAGGTCCCAGAGGGTTAGGACCACATGAGAAATGGAATGGTTCCCAATTGACTCCAAGCCCTTCCCCAAGGCCACCCCAAGAAAGGATCCCGAAGACTTGGATGAAAATAACACTCTCAAGCCAGTCACTTGGAGCACTTGAGAAAAAGCTTTCACAAACTGCTAACTTTCCCACAGATGTGAAGACTTGCAAAGGTCACAAACACAAGAACGCAGTTGTAAGTTCCGCCCTTCCTAATTTGTTTGGGGTGGCTAGGACGATGACCGATAAAACTAACCACAAGGAGGAGCCTCAAATTCGTCACCTCCCTCAACCACAAAATATCCTTTGCCCAGGTCCTCTTTCTAGCTGGTCCCTAAAACCTCTATTCTCTTTGTGGTCCCCCTGAATTCAACCCCATAGTTAGCTTTTCTCTATGCCTTCGCATCTCAAGACTGGGCCCTTAGATCACTCTGGACTCTACCTCTGGCCTGGCAAGCATAAGGCCCCACCCCCAATACATTCCTCCTTCCCTTCCCTCCCTCTGTCCCCTCCCAGATCTTCATTATCCAGGACCTGAGCCACATACAATCTTTCTTCACTAAATCAGGCCAAAATATGAGTAGATTTTGAAATCACTAAACCCTGGGTTCAAATTTCAGTTTGACTATTTACCTGCCATAGAGCAAATTACTGAACCTCTCTGGGCCTTTGTTTTCTCATCTGGGCCATACAGATAATACTACTTCCTATTTTTCAGGGTTCTTGTGAGCATCAGGACAGGTACTCAAGGAAGATAGCTGCTATTGTTATTTGTAATTTGTCTTAGTAATTACTACTACCACTACCACTTACTAAGGATGGTGTGACTTTTCTCATTGAATCTTAATAATATTCATAAACTTCTGATGTGCATAGTGTCTGTCCCCATTCTGTAAGCGTGGAAACAGAGAGGTTAAGGAACCCGGGTAAGTGGTGCAGGCAGGATCCCAGCCAATCCTTCAAGTACAACTGACCCTCACGACTGGTGGATTCTGCACTTATGATTCACCTTCTTGGTAAAATTTATTTGTAACCCCAAAACCAATACTCATGGCACTTCCCTGGCCATTCACAGATGTGTGCAGAGCCACAAAAATTGAGTCATCCCAGGGCATGTTCCCAGCTGAGATCAAACAGGGCAACACTATGCTTTCCAGTTCAGCACGCTTACTGTAAACAAGTGGCCTTCTCAGTCTATTAGTGTCACGTTTTTCACATGTTTGTGCTTCATCAATGTGATTTTCCTTTTGAAATGCCCTCCCCACTCCCCCTCCCCCCAAGAGTGAAGTGCCATCTAGTGTTCCTAAGAATGAGAAGGCTGTGCAGAACCTTACAGGAAAACATGGGTGTTCGCTACACTTTAGTCAGGCATGAATTCCTGTGCTGTTGATGAGCTCCATATTACCAAATCAACAATAGACAGTAAATCAGGTGTCTTTAAACAACAGCACGTATAAAACACGTTATGTATTAATCAGCTGGTGAAAATGCTGGGAGGCTCACAGGAGCCCAATCTGGCATTCCCTGAGGGGCAATGATTCAGTATTCACTAATTCAGGGTTCCCGGTGACTGGATGGAACACAACTATGTGAATAACAGGGCTGGTTTAACCACACTGCAGGCACCATACACAGCCTCCCGCTAGAAAGGCCCCCCCACCCCGAGGCTTATGTCACACCATCCACAAGACAGCGATGGAGTATGGACATAGGAAGGAACTCGAATCAAAGGAAGGGAGGTGCTAAGTGGGGCAGTCCCATAATCATATGCTCAGAAGCATGGCAGGGAGAATGCAAACCACACACTAAAAACCGGTACTCTCTCCTCCTTCCCACTCCAGAATCATAGGCTTTGGTGTTCTCTGAAACTGTCATGTTTAGGAAATGTTCACCCAAAACAAATTATAAATTAACCAATCAAATCAAAAGCTGCCTTCCACCTGGCATTCCTGATAAACATTGATTTTCCCGTCCTCCTTTTTGGTGGTACTGGGGATCAAATTCAGGGGTGCTTTACCACTGAGCTACATCCTCAGCTCTTTTTTGAGACAGATTCTTGCTAAATTGCTGAGGCTGGTCCTGAACTTGTGATCCTCCAGTCTCAGCCTCTTGAGCTGCTGGGATACAGGCATATGCCACCATGCCCAGCTTGTCCTCCCATTTCAAAGCCACTCTCCCACTGTTTCCAGTTCTAGCTACAGAAGTTATGTGAGAATATGAAAAGTATTATTACTATATTAACATATTGAGGTTTGTCTTAGAGAATATTCTCCTGGAATATACTGCCCAACATTCAAAACAACCACCCGACAACAACATTAAATTACTGCCCAATTGCCAGATCCTTATGGAAATGGCATTTAAATCCTCGGTTTTTATAGTTTCATGACTAATATTTTTATGCAAAAGTTCCTATATAGTGTATGACTTTTCTCCTCAGATGGAGTTCTCTTTGCAAATTTTTATTTAGAAAAATTAACCTGCTCCAAAGTCTATTCCTCCCTAGAAATGCACTTTCCTGTATATTTCAAAAGAAAAAAATTTATATACCCCAGGTTGAACTGAGATACGAGTCAATCCTTCAATTATGAACTGATTATAAATAAATTTGCTAAAATAAAAAGCTTTATAATCTAAATATTAAAGATTTGACAAACTTTTTAGTTGTAATATAATATTTGAATTTTCAAAAATAGGAGATAATGAAAGTCAATTTATGAGTTTCCATGAATAACTCAGTCCAAATTGATGTACAAGATTAACAAAACTAAGAATAATTAAAAGATATAAGTTATGTGAGTTAATCATGAAATTAAAATCCAATAAGTGTTGCGAAAAGTAGCCTTAAATATTTTGGGGAAGCAAACTAAAAATAGAAGAAATACAATTAAGACCAAACTAAAAATTCATAAATAACCCCTTTTGTAGGAAAGAAAATCAATAGAAAAATGAATAGCTCTCTCTGTTATGCAGAGAATGTCTCCTATTAATTGGAAACAGTGCTAAAACTGAATAAGCTTAGGGCAATATATATCAAGTTAATTTTTAAATAACTTTGCAGTCTATTTTAAAAATCCAGCTCTGGCTAACTCAATGAATCTGAAGACATGAGAACTGAACATAAGCGGCTGCACAGGAGACTAAAGGTGAATTTGAGAAATACAATAAGAGAACTCAATTCCAACTTCACCTGTTGTCAGGTGTCTCTGTAGCTCAGGTCTGATTGGTAAGTGGGAAGGACGTCTTCAAAGTGTGGAAGTCACACTGATTCATTTGTGATTTTCCTATGCAACGTACCAAAAGAAATGATGTGAAATCTTAGGCAAGAAAGGAACAAGCCGGGCCTCAGCAGGAAGCTGTGTGTTACAAAGGCTGTAAAAGAGACCACAGCTGGGCCTCCTTCCCCAGATGGGCACCCACGGCCAGGCAGAGGGCCCACTCATCCCCACCAGCTCCTGTTGGTGGCCATTGTTAACAGCCCCACTGGCTCTGAGCTTTACTTCGACTTGCAATGTCCCAACACCCATATACCAATTTGAACACCACCAAAATCTCCATTTTGCTGGTTTAGTATATATACATATATATGTGTGTGTGTATATATATATATATATATATATATATATATATATATATATATTTTTTTTTTTTTTTTTTTTTTTTTTTTTT
>JAJEJO010000541.1:203712-246006 GCA_020662805.1 Glaucomys volans | reverse complement strand
CACTTGGGAGGCTGAGGCAGGAGGATCTCGAGTTCAAAGCCAGCCTCAGCATCTTAGCAAGGCCCTAAGCAACTCAGTGAGACCCTGTCTCTAAATAAAATACAAAATAGGGCTGGGGATGTGGCTCAGTGGTGGAGTGCCTCTGAGTTCAATCCCCAGTACCAAAAAAAAAAAAAAAAAACACGTATTTAAAACATACATTAAAAAAAAAGAAAAAGTTCCCAGTGGGCTTTTATAAAGAAATTATAGTATAAATCTAAACTTAATATTAGAATAAACAAAATAATCTATATTCTTCATATCTTCAGGAGTTAAATCTGATCTTGGAATTTTAAAATATAACAAATAACCTATCTTTTGAAGTAAGGTAAAGAAACTACAGAGGAGGTAGGGAAGACTAGGATTTTAACCCCAAAATGGACAGGCACCCTGCCTGAAGTTCTACTCAAAGGACAGCAATATAGGAAAGCAGGACTCTGTGGCTGAGAAAGGCCCAGAACGCTGAGCTCTGAGAGCAGATGGAACTGGACAGATTTATATTTGTCCCATATCTGCTCAAGAGAAACTGCAGAATTTAGCTGAACAATATACACTATTTTCTGTTCAGCCACATAGCCATGATTTTCAGCTCTTTGATCATCTCTTCTCCCCATTAGATTTTAAGATTCTTTAAGGAGGTACTCAGCCTCACTCATTTAAAAGAATATTTAGGGAGCTGCGGTGGCAGCTCCATGGTAGAGCGCAAGCTTAGCTCAATCTTAGTTGAACTAAGTTCAACTAAGATTGAGCTTAGTTCTACTTAGTTCAATCCCCAGTACCAAAATAAATTACATTTAATAACTGCTCTGTGCCAGGCGCTGGGCCACCGGAGAAATAGAGATGATTGAGATCCAGCCATGGATCTCAAAGACAGCAGCAAAGACAAGGAAATAAACAACACGAATAGGGTTATGAAGACACAATGGTGGGGGGACTAGAAGTGACTGGGAGAGGTCATTCTCGCCTAGGAACACATGTAAAGGTGTGTTTGGGTTTTGTTGTTGTTGTTGTTCTTGCTTTTGCAGTGCTGGGGATCTAACCCAGAGCCTGGCACACAAAGGCCAGCCGTCTACTACTGAGCTACATCCCAGCCCTAAAGGCATGTTCAAGACTACTGGATGGCCGGGCGTGGTGGCACATGCCTGTAATCCAAGCGACTTGGGAGGCCGAGTCAGGAGGATCGCGAGTTCAAAGCCAACCTCAGCATCTTAGCAAGGCCCTAAGCAACTCAGTGAGACCCTGTCTCTAAATAAAATACAAAATAGGGCTGGGGATGTGGCTCAGTGGCTGAGTGTCCCTGAGTTCAATCCCTGGTTCCAAAATTCAAAAAAAAAAAAAAAAAAGACTACTGGATGCACTCCCTGGGATGTTTGGTTTGCAAGCTAGAGAAGAGACAGAGGAAAGAAGGTCTTATACACAATGCTAATGAACTTGGACTTTCCCTGTAAACAATGAAGAGCCAAACAAGAGGAGGTTCTTTTCTAAAAAAAGAAAAAAAGGTGCAAATTCTGGCTCTGGGGTAGAAAAGGAAAAGGAATGGGGAGAGGCAGGAGCCAGGAAGGCTGGCCTCTTTGGAGCACCTAACACAGGGCCTTACACATAAAAGAGAACAATAATGCTAAACTGAATGGATATGAGGAGGAAAATACCTAAATTTCTTACAGAGCAGTTTACCTGCTTTCTAAAGTGGGTGCAGTGATTTCTTTCCCAGAACAGGGAAGGGAGTAAATTGACCAAAGCACATCTAGGACCTTTCACACTACTCTAATGTACAAATAAGCCCCTGGAGAATGCTGGTTCTCACAGATTGTCCTGGTATCATCCAATGATCTTAAAAATCTTCATGGGTAAAGTAAAAGAAAATAAAACAAAAATTAGCAAGGCAAATGCCCTGAACACAGGATGCCCTGCTCTCCACCCCCAGCAAAGGAAGGAAAGGCAAGGGAATTTACAGGGTGTTTTACCACTGAGCAACATCCCCAGCCCTTTTTATTTTGAGACACGAGTTTGCTAAGTTGCTGAGGGTCTCACCAAGATGCAAAGACTGGCCTTGAACTTGCGATTTTTCTGCCTGGACCTCCTAAATCACTGGGATTAAAGGTGTGCACCACCGTGCCCAGCCACCTATATACAATTTTTAAATATTTTTTTAGTTGTCAATGGACATTCATTTATTTATATGCAGTGCTGAGAATTGAACCTCGTGCCTCACACATGCTAGGCAAACACTCTACCACTGAGCCACAACCCCAGCCCCACACATATATATTTAATAATGTAAACTAAACAACTTAACAAAGGGTTCATTATGTAGATTATGTCAGTCCATTGTTTGTTTTGGATTTGCACTCACTGATTTATCCAGAGATGCAAGGATTCTATGCATATCCATAGACCCACAATGGAGACCTTGTTCCAGAAATCAAATACAAGCAATAGTAGATATTTGGTGATATTTACAAATCAACAATAAAAAGACAACCCAGTTGGAAAACAGGCACCAGAGTTGATGAGACATTTCACAAAAGAATGTACACAAGCCGGGCATGGTGGCACACGCCTGTAATCCCAGTAACTCGGGAGGCTGAGGCAGGAGGATCAGGAGTTCAAAGTCAGCCTCAGCAACTTAGTGAAGCTCTAAGCAACTCAGTGAGACCCTGTGTCTAAATAAAATACAAAATAGGGCTGGGGATGTGGCTCAGTGGCTGAGTGCCCCTAAGTTCAATCCCCAGTTCCAAAAAAAAAGAATGAATACAAATGGTAATAAACACATGAAAAGATGTTCAAATCAATAGTCATCAGAAAATGCAAATCAAATGCAGATCCTATTTCATATCATCTGGGCTGGCTAAAATTTTTTTAAAATGACAATAACAAGTACTGGTAAAGACATAAAGAAATTGGTATGCTTAAACCTTGCTGGTGGAATTGAAAAATGGCCCAGTCATTCTGGAAAATGGTTTGGCAGTTGAACACAGAGTTACCATATGACCCAGCAATTTTACTCTGAGATATATATCCCAAGACAACTGAAAACATGTCTACATTAAAAACTTGTTCATGAATGCTCATTATTAGCAGCATTATTTATAATTCTCAAAGTGGAAAAAACTCAAATGTCAATCAACTGATGAGCAAACAAAATAAAGCGTATCTATACAATGCAATATTATTCAACAATGAAAAGAAATGGGGTCTTGGACACATGCTACAACTTGGATGGACCTTGAAAACATTATGCTAAGTGAAAGATGACTTCATTGATATGAAGTATACAGAGTAGGAAAATTCAGAGACAGAAAATCAGTGATGGCCAAGGATTGGGGGAGGGGGTATGGAGAGTGATTGCTAATGTATAGAGAGCTCTTTTCAGAGAGATGAAAATGTTAAAATAAGACAGTGGCGATGTTAGTATAAACTGTGAATATAATAAAAGCCACTGAATTGTGTACTCTGAAAAGTTACATGTTAAAGTATGTGAAATATATTTCAATAAAGTGCTCACGTATGTGTTTAAAAATATGGTACCTGTGATGATACAGTTTTGGGGTTATTGTTTTTTTTTTCCATCTATAAACAATCAGCTTAAAATTTATTTGGAGCCAGGCATGGTGACACTCATCTATAATCCCAGCAGCTTGGGAAGCTGAGGCAGGAGGATGGCAAGTTCAAAGCCAGCCTCAACAACTTAGCAAGGCCCTAAGCAACTTAGCAAGACCTTTTCTCAAAAGTTTAAAAAAAGGGCTGGGGTTGTAGTTCAGTGATAGAGCAATTGCCTAGCATGTGCAAAGTACTGGGTTCGAATCTCAGCACCACATATAAATAAGTAAATAAAATAAAGGTTCATCAATAACTAATAAAAATATATTTTTTTAAAAAAGGGCTGGGGATGTGGCTCAGTGATTGAGTGTCCCCGGGGTTCAATCCCCAGTATCAAAAACAAAACAAAACAAAACAAAACAAAATAAAAATTAAAAAAAAAAAGTGTAGGGGGCGGTGGGGAGACTAAGAATATGGCTCAGTGTTTAAGCACCCCTGAAGTTCAATCCTGGTACCAAAAAAAAATTTTGGAAAAAAGATAAACCAGGAAATCATCACAAAGGCAAGATGGCCAACAGTATAGAGATAAGATGTTATAGAAGATTTTTAATATCAACACTTCATACTCTTGATTTCCTACACAGAATAAGATCTATTTAAAAACTGTCAAGTTCATTTCTTCAGCTTGACCAACGGTTCCTGACTCTACAAAGTCCAGAGTTATTCAGGCATTTGGGCTAAAAAATACACAATAAATCTGCATGTATAAATATGTAGCAACAAATCCTACCATTATATACACCCCATATAGTGCACTCCAAAAAATATGGAAAAAACACACAATAAATATATATGGGCCATAACAATTTAATCAACTGGAATAGAAATACAGGCATTTACTCCTGTGTTCAAAAGGTTTGAAGCAAATTATGCTTGAAACTATAAGATGTTCTGCCTTTCTTTAAAACAGTAAATAATTTTAAATCATTAAGAATTAAGTCCTATAATTAATACTCAAGCATTCATTTATATACACTGAAACTAATAAGAGGCCAGATGGTGGAAATCCATGAATTTAGAAAGGAAAAGGTGTAGTACTTTACCTAGTAGGAAAGTGAAAGGGCAGCCAGCACTTGACCTCAATTTAAAAATGCAGTTCCAAGTTCTAAGTTCAACATCAGAAAATGATATATCCAACTTTCCCAGAGAACTAATGTCGAGAAGGAGTTTTATTTGAATACATTTCCTTTTTTGTTAGAACAACAATCATTAACTCATAGTCACAGCTTGTAAGTGAATAGAAACAGTCTAATCAAACTGAAATTTGAAATAGAAGACTAAAGAAAGACCCATGATTGGAGGGAAGTTGAGGCAGAATTTAGACATACACATCCTATAAAGCAACAAAAATATGCAGAGTTAAAGAGAGATACAAGATAATTCTTACTGGATTTTAAATCCAAATCCAAGAAAGGATGGCCCAGACATAAACCCAGCAGGGAAAAGAACACTATACATAGTCAAGTGATTTTGAGATTTTTTTAAAACAGAGGAAATCTTCAACTTAATGCATTTTTTAGCCATTTCTTTTCATTTCAGAATTCAGTCTAATTTTCTGAAAAACTTCTTATGAATTTGAATCCTGACATGAAGCAATGCTCTTATTAAGTTCTAAAAAACTCTGGGAGGTACAGAGTAGTGTAAGAATGTCCCCTCAAGTCACATGCATTTTCCACTAATTAAAAACTGAGATACAAGCCGGGTACGGTGGCGCATGCCTGTAATCTCAGCACTTGGGAGGCTGAGGCAGGAGGATCCCGAGTTCAAAGCCAGCCTCAGCAACTTAGCAAGGCCCTAAGCAACTCAGTGAGACCCTGTCTCTAAATAAAATGCAAAATAGGGCTGGGGATGTGGCTCAGTGGTTGAGTGCCCCTGGGTTCAATCCCCAGTACTAAAAAACAAAAAACAAAAAAAAACTGAGACACAGGGCTAGGGGTGTAGCTCTGTGGTAGCTCACTGGCCTGGCCTGTACAGGCCCTGGGTTCCATCCCCACATGCAGACACACACGCACACACCCACAACCTGAGATACAGTGTTTGGCACTCATATTTGGAGCACAGATTTAAACACTACAAGAGACAGGCACAATTAAATTGTAAACTGAAACACAGAAAGCATATTTAATTTACAGTACAATGTGCAATCAATTTTTCTAAATAGAATAAAGAATCCACATTAGAAAGTGTAGACATTTCAATCTTACTCTAAGGGGGAAAAAGCAAAATATGCAAAAAATACACAATAATGGAGTTTTTCATATTTGTGCTCCTGTGTCTATACAAATCCAAACACTCTTTTTTTTTTTTGGTATCAGGGATTGAACCCAGGGGCTCTCAACCACTGAGCCACATCCCCAGCCCTTTTTAAATTTTTTATTAGAGACAGGATCTCACTGAGTTGCTTAGGACCTCATTAAGTTGCTGAGGCTGGTTCTAAACTCATGATCCTCCTGCCTCAGCCTCACGAGCCACTAGGATTGCAGGTGTGCGCCACTGCGCCCAGCTTCCAAAGACTTTTAATGTGATATGGTGCACATCTGAAATAAGGACAAGGCATAAATTGGTCATCTAGGCCATACTAGGATTATGAATTTTGATTCCATTTAAATCTGCACTCTATATAAAAGAGAAGCTAAATATGAGCCTATGAACAGTGATTTGGAGTTATTAAACATCCTAAAATATCACTAACATTTTGATGAAATCATCTCAATATTTGTCTGTTCTTGGTACATATTAATAATACCTGATACATCTGTCTCTAAAGAGTTTTTCAGAATCTATCCACTTGATAATCCCATCAATGTCATGACAAAGGTATGTTCTATGGTGATGGAATATGTGTGATTATTCCTGAATTCACTGGTTAAGGAAACCAAGAGAGAGGAAGAACAAGGTCCTGAAGAAACTCACTAATGGACCAGAGTTTACATCCTCGTCTAACTGACCGCTGTAATACTTACAAATGAAGAGTTATCACTTCATAGTTACAAAGTATCTGTTAGGAGTTATTTTTTTTTTAATTTTTTAAAATAGTGGTGATGGTTCCATGACAGTCTGAATGTAATCAATGCCACTAAACTGTATACCTAGAAACAGTTAAAATGGCAAACTTTGCTATATATATTCTTATCATAATTTTTAAAAAATGAATATCACAATATACCAAAACCAAATGACTTTGACACTTTAAACAGGTGAATTATATGGTATGGGAATTGTCTCTTAATAAGGCTGCTTTTTAAAAAACGCTTTCAGAACATTCTTCTAGTGTGCTATGTGGGAACACAAATATTGATTTTGTCAGCTGATCCAAAATAGATGGATGCCGAGTGGGACGATGTTTTAGTCTATTTTTCTTCTTTTCATTTATGTATGCATGAGAACAATATCTGATAAAACCCTATAATTAAGTAAGTGGTGCTTTCAGTAGTATAAAAGTTATCTATAGATAAGTAGAAAGCATGGTCATCATTTAACTCAGCATTTTTTCTGATTTAATGGTGTGTGAAATTGTACATCTTGCAATCGATGCAGTTTGAGATTTGGGTTGAGACTTAACCAGGGTGGAGAAATGGTGAGGTGAATGAAGCTTTTTCGTTTTCCAAACTCTGCCTCCGCACACACAGACCATATACCTGTGCCAATGTGCACCTCCAAGGGCCCTGTTGCTAGGCTTCCTTTGAAACCAAACACAATTTTTTTGGTCCAATAAAAGTAATTTCTGGGAAATCACATAAGACATTGGGAAGAATCCTTCAAATGAATACCATTTTGCCAATTAAAAGTATTTGCTCTTAATTACTAAACAGACTGCCCTCAGGTCAAAGTATGACAGAGCAGAAATCTAACAAAGACATCATGTCAATTCCTAATCAGAATCCATGACTCAGTATTTTAAATATACATATGGAAACCAGACTCTCTTCATAACCAGACTTCACAAATAAGAAACTGGTGCCAAGACGTGACAAACACAAATCTTAAAAAGCTTCACAGATGTAAATCTTACATTTAAAGCCTGAACTATTTTATCAATGCTTTTATGTAATCCCAAAGATGCAGCAACACTGAATTTAAAATTCCAGTGACATTTTCTGGTTTTAATGATGGTGATTCCTTGTCCTACCAATGATAAACACACACTGATTGACACACAAGCTCAAAGACGAAATTCTTATATTAATGGAAATGGTTATTGGGATTTCTTTTTTTATATAATTTTTTAGTTGTAGATGGACACAATATTTTTGTGTGGTGCTGAGGATCGAACCCAGTGCCTCACACATGCGCTCCACCACTGAGCCACAGCCCCAACCCTACTGGAATTTCTTGATACGCAAAAAAGCCTTTTCCAGTGCATCTATCTGGACAAATAACTTTGCACAGGAAGTATTCTCAACTTTCTTTTTGAACAGTTTGGCCTTATAGATTACCTTGGCCATGAGACAGGTAACGTAAGCTCATGATAGAAATTAGTATAAAATAAATGTCAAAAGCACCCATAATCTCACTACCTAGCTGTAACTGCTTTTTAGGTAGAGCCCTTCTGAAAGTGAACCTAACCCCCAGCTTCAAACGTTCCTCCTTCGCTTACCAGCCAGGTGACCTTGGGCAAAAGTCAATATTGCTATGCCTCCCCGTAAAAACAGGACTAGCAGCAGCAGCTGCTTCTTCAAATTTTTAATGTAGTTATCCCATGCCATTCTGCAACCTGCCATTTTCACTTAATAGAATGTCTGAACACTTTCCCTGTCATCAGATATGCCACTACATGGCTATTCCAAAATGAATCCAGGTACCCACTGCTAGGTATATAAACTGTTCCCCAATTTTTTGCTATTATACAATGGGGCAGTTGTACTAGGAGAGTGGGAACAGTTGAAAGGTGGTGATCCTAAATCACAGTTTCAATGACAACAAAAAGGGCTACCAGTGGCTCAGGCTCTTCACCTGCGACCCAGCCCTGAATCTACCATGGTTCTCACGTGTTCTCAAGTTTATGTCCAGCTGTCTAGCCCTTCTGGGGCTACCAAAAGCCTTCCATTAAATTCTCTTATGTTTAAATTAGCCAAAGTCAGATTCCGAGGCTTGCCACCAAAACACCTACTGAAAGATATTCTGTTCCATAAGATCCCATAAATTTCAAAAGTGACTCACTGAAAACCTTTAACGCATGCAGATGTGCATGCATGTATATATGCACACCCACATACATAGATGATAAGCGACATACCCAGCCAACCTTCAAACTCCACGTGACCCAGGAAGTAGTTGCAATGCTACACACAGACATTTGCATCCTAGGGAAAATTCTGCTGTAAGGATCAGGCACTTACAAGCCTATATATTATAGAATATATAAGCTGCAGAAAGACTAATCTTTCCCATAGAAATCAAATTGCCCTTTATACCCAAATACAAATACTAAAACTGCTGCTACTGCTGATGCTAATTACTAACACTTGTATAGTACCGTACCATTCATCAGGCTCTATTGCAAACACTTTTCGTACTAACAATCTAATTCTTGCAATTGACCCATAACAGGTACCATTATTATCACCATGTTATATGTGAGGAAACTGAGGCCTCGGAGAGACTGAATAACCTGCACAAGGTCACACTGGTTCCAAGAATCTGAATCCAAGTAATCCAGCTACAAAATTTGTGCTTCTTGACATTTTTTGTTTTATCATTTATCATGACAGATTTGAGTCTGTCTATATATTAAACTTTCATTGTGTCACCTAACTGGCAAGAGGATGTTTACCAGAGTTGGACTCTCATAAATCTGTACCTCATCTTTTACTGTAGCTTCTCCCACTTGGACTGAGTCCAGCCCCACAATGACTTATCATTTCCAACTGCTGAGCACTTTCTACTTCCAAGTCTTCGTTCAAGCTAGTTCCCTTATTAGAAATGCCCTCCCACCCAATCTACTTACTTCAAACCAATCATGCAAGGCCAAGTTCAAATGCCAAATCTTCCACAACTCTTTTTTAAATCCCCCTAGCTAGAATCAATCTGTCTCTCCCCTCTATTCTTGTGAAATTCTTTCTCCTGACCGCACCCTTCCCAACGTAAAGTTCTAGAAAGCAGGGACTACATCTGACAAATTCTCTTCCTTTACTTGGTATTATCTAATATACAAAAAACAGTTATTATAAGAAGTAGATGCTCAATTAATCACTATTTAAGCAACTCAGGGTATTGAAACTTCTCTACCAGCTATGAGCCTAAGGAGGCAAATATCAAAGATTTAGAAACATTCCGCTTATCAAGAAACATCCCTTAAATCTAAAAACCTCTCATTGAGATGCACTGTGATTTGTGGACTTTTAACATTTATCTCAATAGGCCCTTTTATGGTCTGAGCACACTGCAAAATGAAAGAGGAAATTTTTTGGAAAACTATTTGAAATATTCAGTAAATACTGGGAACACAAGGTCATATGAACCACAAGGAAAAGGGGCTAGAATTTGGCCGCCACCACAGTGAGCAGTGAGAGTAATCACCGCAGGCCAATCAGACAAGACAGCCACACTCTCACTTTGAGATTTCCATGGCCTTCTGCAACCTCCTTACCCTCTCAGTTGGTTTTCCTCAAGCGATGTACGAGTTAAATCAAAGCTAAGACATTTTTTGCTTTTTGAGCTACCTGTTCATCACTGTTTATCCTCAGCACTTCTGCAATGAAGACGGAACATGACCTTGTGCTCCCCCTAAGTAAATGTAGAACGATGGGAGGAAGAAATTCAAATGGAATTATAATTATTAACCAAAAGAAATAGCACACTAGATCCTGTGATGAGTTTTTGGTAAAGGCACATTTCTATGTCACCAGAAGAAACAAGATTTAACAAAGACATCTCATTGCACATACCACCTGCAGACCCAAAGGAGGAGCCATCAGTAGGAAGGGGTGGCAAGGATGGCCTTAATACAGAGGGACCTGCCAGTCCAGCATCTGAAGACAGCATTCCTTAGGGACACTAAGGCATCCTGGTGAAAAACAGACCTACTGGAAGGCATTTCTGATGGGGCTGTCGATTCCTCGTGACTCAGGTGCATGAGGCCTTCCGGGAAACCCCCTTGGATCCCACCTGACTAACAATGGGGGACGACTCTTGTTGGACAGAGAAAGTTGGGTGTCAGCCCCAGCAACTCCCAAAGGAAGTGATCCTTCTGTCCAAACAGCACACAGTTTCAGGTAGCAAGAAACAGGAAGCAGGTCCCAATCTTCCTGAAGCCTGTTCCGAGGTGGCACTGAGTGGCATTCCTAGAGAAAAGAGCTAATCCTTAATAAAATGTCACCCTTGTTCTTTGGAGTCCTAGTAACACTGGAGTATTGAGACAGTCTTTGTTCACCAAAGTGGCAAACCTATTTGCACATACACACGCTTGTCCCCCAAAATATGGGACAAATGTCCCCAAAGTGTGAAAAGGATGAAAAGTGGGGTTGTTGACCTAATTTGCTGTGAAACATTTTTGAAAATCATTCTTCCTGGAAACTCATTCATAACAGACATCCCCAAATTCAAAAGTTTAAGAAAATCACTTGAAAGTATGTGAAAATCATAAAAAGGGCAGACCTAACCAACTGCGGTGAAACCCACACCCTGCTCATAACCTAAGCAACACTTGGCCATTGTTGAGAGCAGTCGGAGCCACGGGTCATACCAGGCATTCCCTGTTACGCCCTTGCACTCAAGACTTGTAACTCTAAAAGATTAATAGCACCCCTCATCTTGAAAAGAATCATGCCTTTATAAAAAATGACAATGCTAGATGCCGCAGAGAATTTCACCTTTATGCATATCTATAAAGCACCAATAAAAAAACAATAAATACATACAAGGAAGACCAGGAGAGCAGAGGAAGGGGAATAGGGCGGGTAGGGGGGGAGTGGCGAGGAGGGGAGGGAAAGAGGAAGTTCTGGGGACTGAAGCGGAGCAAATTATATTCCATGCACATATGATTATGGGAAAATGAACCCTGCTGTTATGGATAACTGTATGCACTGATAAAAATATTTTTAAAAATAAATAAATTTCATTTTTAATTAAAAATTAACACTTAGGGAAAAAAATCTCTTTGGAGGGCTGGGGATATAGCTCAGTTGGTAAAGTGCTTGCCTTGTAAGCACAAGGCGCTAAGTTCAATCCCCAGCACCACACGAAAAAAAAAAAACAAAAACAAACAAACAAAAAAAAACCTCTCTTTGGAGATGTGCACATATTTGACGTTAAGTGTACCTCCTATGGAAGCATCTATGCCCAAGATCCTGCATACGCAGTGCAGGCCCAGTCTAGATGGTAGCTAGCCTCTGTCTCTCTCACATGGTGACCTGTGAGGGAACACAGCTAAACACCTGAAAGGTTAATTTTTAGAATTTCTAAGAATTGAGCTATACAGAGAAAGGGGCTTGACCATCAGTCAGAGAGGCTTTATGTAAAGTGCCCATACCCACCAAACCAGGGCAATTGGAAAAACTGGGGATACAGCAATTAATTATGCCAGGGTAACAGGTTTTAAGACAGAAATGTTCTGGGGAAAGCAGAAAATAGGGTCACCCCAGAACATGCCCACAAGATAAAATTTTCCCTCTTCCAATAGGTATTTCTCCTATCCTATAGATGCCAACGCATGCACTAATAACCTGCTATCAGGCATACTGTTTAATGACAGCTGCATAATAGGACCTGGGAACAAAAGGAAGGTACAGTGTGGCTAAGACTTGAAATACACGGTCCAGCCAGGCACAGTGGCGCACGCCTCTAATCCCAGTGGCTCAGGAGGCTGAGGCAGGAGGATCACAAGTTCAAAGGCAGCCTTAGCAAAAGCAAGGCACTCAGCAACTCAGTGAGACCCTGTCTCTAAATAAAATACAAAATAGGGCTGGGGATGTGGCTTGGTGGTTGAGTGACCCTGGGTTCAATCCCAAGACCAGAAAAAAAAAAAAAAAATCCCTGCAATCAGCTAATGTGGGAACTGATAGCCTTCTGGCTCATCAGAGACGTGAGAAGGATACAGCAGTGCTGCAGAGCCATTTTTTCAGTTCAATCACTAGAGACCGAGCTGCTAGGCAGAAGCAAGATGCACACCTTCATTCAGGAGGATGGTCAGGGAGAGCCAGGGATGGATTCCAGATGTACAAGATTAACAAACCTGTGATATGATTTGGAATTCAGAAAAGATTGATTTCTCCTAATGAGATACTCAGAAGTTAATTCACCATGTTGCATATCATTCTGTTCATCTAGAAATCACATGTGCAGAGCAGCACGATTCCTTGCGGAGTTATTTGCCTGCGATCTCCCTTCTCTGAGCCACCCTGTAGCGCACTCTCTGCTCCTGGTGCTGGTGAGAGCCCTGCAGACTGTGCTCCCGGACCCCAGGCTGGCAGGCTCCCTTCTACCCAGGGAAGTCCTAAAGAGGCTGGAAGAGGAGAGAGAAATCCGGGCTGCCTTCCTGTTTCCTCTTTCTGCCAGTAGCACCCGAGCAGCAGCAGATGGTGGCTCCAGCCTCCACCTTCTCTCCTCCCTTTGCACCAGCCTCTGCCAGCCCCCTCAAGACACCAGCGTGCAGGGGCGGAGCTGCAGGCTGTCCTCATGCTGCCCTGTGTTGACTGGATCACCAAAGACACCGGAAAGCACTGGATCAAATCTGACATCCATTCATGATTTTTTAAAACTTGATGCAAGAAAAAGATATAAATGCTCTATCATAAAAGATACACATTTCAGCTCAAAAGGTAGCATCAGGCTTCGTGGGGACGCCAGAAACATTTTCATCAGTCAGGAGCAAGCAAGGACATCCCCAGCGCCACCAACACTACTACTAGTACCGCTGAGGAGTGTTTGGGAGGCGCTAATGACTCAACAGGATAAGAGAAAGAGCTGGAAATAAAACATAAGGTCCTTCGGCATATTTTATTTTTAAACGCTATGGTTATCGAGAGAATCAACTAAAAACTGTCATAAAGAATAATTCAGTAATATAACTGGGAACACAATTACAATAATGAGATCAGGAAAACCTCATTTAAAGTAATGGCAAAAAAAGATAAAATTCCTAGAAATAAACTTAAGAGATAAATAAAATTATATGGAGAACTGAACAAATGAGAAAACATAACGAGATGTGGAAATAATCAATGTTGAAAACATCGGTTTGTCCAAATGAATCGAGAAACAGTGCAATCTTGTTGAAATACCAATGGGATTTTTCTTGGAAAAGAGGAACTAGATATCTACAGATGACTCAGAAATAAATCTCAATGGCCTCTAAATATTTGAACAGAGACTCACCCCCCTTAAGAGAGACACAGATTAAAGCTACGCGGAGATGCTACTTCCCACCCATCAGATTGGCAAAGATCCACGTCTGATAAAATGATCTATTGAAAAGACTGTGAGGAAATAGACCAGAACAAATGCAGAATGGTTCAACGCCTACGTAGGGAAATCCAGCCATATCTATCATATTTTAAAACCATATGTGCCTGTTTACTCAGCAATCTTCTCTGGGAACACAGTCCATAGACAAACTGGTGCATGTACAGAAATGACTTATGCCTGGGGTCACCAGCAGTCTCCTCACTGAAAACCTAGTGGCCAGCAACCTGGGCGTGCTGAGTGAACTCTGGTGCATCCACAGAATTCTCTGATGAGAGAGATCTCCAGGGAAACAAGAAGGGATAAAAGCAGGATGCAAAACAGTATGCATAAGGTGCTGCCTTTTCTCAATCAGGGGGATGGGGAAAAGTATATTAGTGTTTGTTTATTCTCATTTTGAAGATCGTTGGAAGGATAAACAAGAAACTCATAATTTTAGCCACTAAAATCACCTTGGAGAGAGATGGGAAAGGATGGATGAAGCAAAGGCAGGTCCAAGACTGACTGAGCACTCCTTTTAACATCACTTTGATTTCTGAACTAGGTAGAGTACCTACTCAACAGGTAGTAACAACACAAAATAACGTAATTAATAAATTTAAAAGGCCAATGACCTAATGGCCTTTTATTTATTTCTTTATTTTTTGGTACTGGGATTGAACCCAGGGGCACTCCACCACTGAGCCACATCCCCAGCCCTATTTTGTATTTTATTTAGAGACAGGGTCTCACTGAGTTGCTTAGGGCCTTGTTCAAGTTGCTGAGGCTGGCTTTGAACTCTCGATCCTCCTGCCTCAGTCTCCCAAATGCTGGGATTACAGGCGTGTGCCACTGCGCCCGGCATGGCCTTTTATTTTTAAGAAAACCTATTCACAGAGGGGAAAAATACAGATGACACTAGAAAAGATGTTTATCCATCTGGGCACAGCAATGCACACCTGTAATCCCAGCAACAGGAGAGGCTGAGACAGGAAGATCACAAGTTGGGGCCAGCCTGGGCAACTCAGAAAGACCCTATCTCAGAAAACAAAATTAAAAGGGCTAGAGATGTACCCACAGTAGAACGCTCCTGTTCAATTGCCAATACCAAAAAAAAAAGGAAGTGAAAAAAAGTTTATCCACAATCACAAAATAATAGTCAAGTAAACCAAAAAGGACAGCATTTCGTACCTATCAATTTACAATTTACAAGAATTTTGAGGGCTGGGATCGTGGCTCAGTGGTAGAGCACTTGCCTTGCATGTGTGAGTCACTGGGTTTGATCCCCAGCCCCACATAAAATGAATAAATAAAATAAAGGTATTATGTCCATCTGCAACTAAAAAAAAATTTAAAAAAAGAAATTTGAGAGCACACAGTATTGATTTTCATACAAGTCTGGTAGGAGTATAAATTAATCTCTGAAAAGCTATTTAGCAAATTTAAATTAAATACATATTACAGAAGCTAACTCACAGATAAGCTTGCCTATGTGTAAAATTACACATATCTACAGATATTCATTGTAGCATCATAAATAAAAGCATAAGACTGTAAAAACTCTACAAGTCCATCAAAGAGGGCCAATTGATTGAATGCGCATCCATGCAATGGCATACTATGCAGTTATTAAAAAGGAGTAAGAGTGAAATTGTCAGAGAAGGGAATGCCAAAAGCCTGTCACTCGGTGACCAACTGGCAAAAAAAAAAAAAAAAAAAAAGAAAGTCATAATCAACTTTTCAGAACTCTGGAAAACAATCAAAAACTTATTGCAAGCAAGGGAACACTTTATTCTTAAACAGTTGAATTTCAGTAAAAGAACTTTGTGACATTTTAACTTACCCTAGCCCCAGCCTACACCCCAACTAGGTAGCAGCCTTGAAGACAACAGCTGATGTTCCTGACATGACAGGTACCCAGTACCATGACAGGTACCCAGTACCAGAGGGAACAGTCAGACTTTATCCTCAAAAAACTGTGGTTAGATGTTTTGACCTGTCAGATGGCCCCCCAAAGAAGTGGCCCAAAGGACATGTGCTCATTGTTCCTAACTCAGAATTCTCCCAGGGCTCATGGCAGGGGAAGGGGTTCACGGGGCACCTACACTTGGTGAAAACATTTAAAGGCCAATGTATTAGTTGATATCTCCTGGGGCAAGGGACAACCATTTGGGGCAAAGAATAATCTGATGTGAAAGCTTCAGAGGAAAGTGAGGCGTGACATACCTCAGGGAATATGGGCTTTGAAAAGCTCCCACACACATATTCCTGTGGATCAAAAAGGCCACATGCATGCTGAGGCTGGGCACGGCTCAGAAAAACACTTAAGAAGCTCCCAGTGCTCTCACCGTGGCTGACCTACAGACTCTTTGCAAGCAGGAAGTGGAGACTCAAGTGGAGTTGTAAACTACCTGGCTGAGTGTTGAAGTTTTGCCACACATACACAACACACACACACATACACACCATTTGCAAAGACTAGGAGATTAGTTAACAGGAGGAGGAAATGAACAGAAACTGTTTAGGAATGTGCCCCAAAAGCTCATGTATTGAAAGCATGGTCCCCAATGTAGCAAGGTTCAGAGATAATCATTGGCTCATGAGGGCTCTGAGCTCATCGATGGGTTAATCCACCAAATGGCTGAATGGACTCCTGGGAGCTGGGACCTAGCTGGTGAAGGTAGGCCTCTGGAGGTGCGACCTAGAAGGGTTTATCTTCTCGCTGGCCTGCCTCGCCCTCCCTTCTTCCCTCTCTCTCTCCTTCCCAGCTGTCATGAGCTGAGTAGCTTTCCTCACCATGCCCTTCTGCCATGATGTTCTGCCTCACCTCAGGCCCAAAGAAATGGAGCCAGCTGACAGTGGATTCAAACCCTGACCATGAGCCAAAATAAATCTTTCCCCCTCTAAGTTGTTCTCATCAGCAAGAACGAGTTGTCAGTTGTTTCCACAGCAGTGGAAAGCTAGCACACGTCCTAAAGCAAGTATGAGGAAGAAATAACTCAGTGTAGGGCAGAGAGAAGTGAATTAGAGAATAAAACAGGAACAAAGAATCAACAAAACCAAGAGTTCGTTCTTCGAAAAGATCAACCAAAAGGGCAAACTAAAAAGAAGGCTCAAATAACTAAAATAAGGAACGAACATGGAGGCTACTGACCTTACAAAAACAAAGAGATGTAAGAAAACATGAAGGACAATCGTATCCCAACAAATTAGGTAACCTAGAGCAAATTCTGAGAAACATACACAGTCGCAAAACTGACTCAAGAAGAATTTGCAAACCTGAACAGACCTAGAACAAGTAAAATATCAATACAGTAACCAAAAAACTTCCAAAAGAGAAGTTTCAGGACCAGATGGCTTTACTGTTTTATCAAACATGTTTTTAAAAATTAACAAAAAATTCTTTATAAACTCTTCCAGAAATAAAGGAGGAAGAAATAACTTCCTAACTCATTCTGTAAAGCCAGTATCACCCTGACATAAAAGTCAGACAAAGATATTGCAGAACAATATCCTTTATGAATATAATAAATAATCCTCAGTGAAATACCAACAAATTGAATATAGCATTAGATTAAAAGTATTACACTGTATGACCAACCAAGGGATTTATTCCAGGAATGCAAGGATGGTTCAATATACAAAAATCAATTAATGAGGGCTGGAGATATAGCTCAGTTGGTAGAGTACTTGCCTCGCATGCACAAGGCCCTGGGTTCAATCCCCAGCACCACATGCCAAAATAATAATAATAATAATAATAATAATCAGTGTAATATACCAGATTAATAAAGGAAAAATCCACATTAAACCTAAGTTAAGAACTAAAACCCTAAGAACTATAAGTTTTAGAAGACAGGAGGAAGTTATTCATTACCTTGAGTAAATAATTCTTTTCTCAGTATAGTACCAAAAACCACAAACAACAAATTTTTTAAATAAAGTACTTCATCAAAATTAAAAACTTTTGTGCATCAAAAGGTACTACTAGCCAGGTGCAATGGTGCACACCTGTAATCCCAGTGGCTCGGAAGGGGGAGGCAGGAGCATTGCGAGTTCAAAGTCAGCCTCAGCAACTTAGCAAGGCCCCCAGTAACCCAGTCTTTCTAAATAAAATATAAAAAAGGGCTGGGGATGTGGCTCAGTGGTTAAGCACCCCTGGGTTCAATCCCTGGTACCAAAAGAAGAAAGAAAAGAAAAGAAGAGAAGAGAGGAGAGGAGAGAAAAGAAGAGAAGAAAAGAGAAGAGAAGAGAAGAGAAGAGAAGAGAAAAGAAGAAAAGAAAGCAAAAAGACAAGCCACAGAATGGGAGAAGATATTTGGAAATGATAAGTCTTTATAAGGGTTTGGCATCAAGAATATAGACAACAAAAAGCCCAAGCGGGGCACAGTGGCACATGCCTGTAATCCCAGCTGCTTGAGAGGCGGGGCAGGAGGATCATGAATTCAAAGCCAGCCTCAGCAAAAGTGAGACACTAAGCCACTCAGTGGTCAAATACTTGAGTTCAATCCTCAGTACCCCCACCCCCCAAAAGTAAAAAAGACAGCTCAATTGCCATTTCTCCAAAGAAGATACACAAATGACCAATATGCATTTGAAAACATCCTTATCAGTCATTAGAGAAAGCAAATCAAAATCATAACATACCATATCATGCCCATTAGGATGGCTATATTAATAATTGAAAAGAAAACAAAACAAAATCCAAATTACAGAAAATAAGTGTTGGGGAGGATATGGAAAAATTTAAGCCCTTGTAACTTGCTAGGGGATGGTAAAATGATGCAGCCCCTATGGAGAAGTTTGAAAATTTCTCAAAATTTAAACATCCAATTCCATAGGATCCAGTATTTCTGTTCCTAGGTACATCCCCAAGAGCAACGCAAACATAGGTTCATACGAAAACTCGCCCATGATGTTCATGACAGCATTATATATTTTAGTCAAAAAGTGGGAAATAACCTAAATGTTAATAGATGAATGAATAAACAAAATGTGGTCCGTTCATGGAATACTAGTCATTCATAAAAGGAATGAAGTACAGGAGCTGGGGTGCAGGTCACAGGGAGAGCAAGTCCCTGGGTACCATCCCCAACCACAAAATTAAAAAAAAAAATTAAGGAGTTAAATATTGATGCACATTAGAACATGAATGAATCTTTAAAACATTATGCCGAGTCAAAGAGGCCAGACACAAACTGCCACATACTATGCAATTCTATTTTTATGACATGTCCAGAATAGGTCAATCTATAAAGACAAAAAGCAGGTCAGTCATTGCCAAGGTCAGGGTTCGGGGAATGGAGAATGACTGCTTGAGGTGTACTGGATTTCTTTTGGGGTGATGAAACATTCTAGAGTTAGATGGTAGAGGTGGCCAGACCACACTGGGAATGCACTAAAAGCCACTGGATTAATTATACAGTGAATTTTATGGTGCATGAATTTTATCTCCATTTTTGAAAAATGAGACAGCTCTTTTATACTGATATGGGAAGATCTCCAAGATACACTGAGTGAAAAAAGCAAGGTACAGAATTATACGTAGTTCACTCTCCCTTAAAAAGAGGAGGGGTTGGGAAAGCAGTGGGTTGCCTCTGGGGAGAGAGCTTGAAGGCCAGGGCCAGTGTGAAGAGACTTCCTTTCCAAACATCCCGTCTTGTACAGTTTCAATGCTGCGCTGTGTATATATTACCTTTCCCCAAAAAACAAATTAACCTTTTTTAAAAGAGTAAATATTTAAGGAAAGGGGTGGTTATATAATGAAAATTTGCTCATGGGAAGGTTATTGACCCATGCTGGGGGAAAAACTCTGGGAATGAGAATCTTTGTGTGTTTAACTAACAGTGATGGACATTGGAATGATTTTTAAGAATCTGATTAGGCATTTCCCCAATGTAAGATTATGTAAACAGTGTAAAGCTAGAGACTAGAAGGCTGTTTGAGTGACAACAGGCCTGACGAGCTACAAGGGTCCCCAGCAGGCAGTCCACAGACCCACGTGGGTCAGGAAAACCTGCCCCCACTTCCTTTCTGCCTCCATTTACTTTAGATCTCTCCAACCTGGGCCCTTCAGGCACTCCCTGATAGGTAAGCAAGTCTTCCATATTGAAAGCAGCCCGAAAACACTGTTTCTATGATGCAAGGAAAAGATTGTATAAGATACCCATGATTATGGTCCAACACTCATTTTCAACTCTTTATGAAGATCTTCCAACTGTAGTATTGTCTCCAGGTACCCTTACAGGTGTCAGACAAAAGGAAGTCCTTCCATTCCCATTCCCACCTACGATGTACAACATAACCCAAACAAAGTGACTAGCTTCACTCACACTCCCTCAGACTTGGATTGTTTCTGCTCCTGTCAGATCACCACCAAATCCTGTCTCCTAATCTTAAGATTCTTTCCAGCAGCTCCCAGCAATTCTGTCTACGATGGTAGGACCTCCCCAAGAGACTTAGGGGAAGAGTCGGCCCTTCCTGCCCTGTCTTCTTAGGTCTAGAGCTAAAAAATAAATAACCAAACTGGAAGCCCCACTTAGCAGCAGTTTTTGCAGCCTGAGACTTAATTTGAGGAAGTATTCTGCGAAACCTCTGAAGGGAATCTAAATTTAGATTAAAGTCTTTCACCATCCATGCCAACCCCTGTAGCTAGGGAACCCGCTTGCACAGCAGTGTGGGGCGGGGTGGGGGGGGGAGCAAATTTAAAATATATATAAATGTGTCATCGCTGAGGAAGTGAAGCTGGCACTATTCAACCTGAAGAGATTTTCTTCTGGCATCACTAACATCTTCATTCTCAATACGGGGTACAAAGGACCTACAAAAGCTTTTAGGGAACAACACAGTGAGCTGAGGAAGACAGATCATCTTTATAAGACTTGAAAAGAGCAGTGAACTCCTTGGTGTACCAGGATGTTAGCGATGGCATAATCAGGAAGCGACACTTGTGGGAAGCAGAGTTCCCTAACATTGAGTCAGGAGTGAGAGGAAACCAACTGCCTACCTGTTTTCTTTCCGCAACACCCTGCTCTTCCCAAATGTGTCAATGCAGACCGTGAACTTGGAGATAATAAGGGTCATAGCAAAAAACTGGTGTGACTTGAGATTAATGAGAAGAGGGAGATAAAACTATATTCTATGTTTCTTTTAAATCTTGAAGAGTAAGGCTGGTCCATTTTAAAAGCTAATTGTATACAGTGTTCCATTTCCAAAATAAAAGTTAAATATTACATATTATTTTTAAATTAAGGTTTAGTAGCTCTATCCTACTTCAAAGCAGCTTCTATTTTGCAGGCCGCATCTGTATACAGATGTTAGCAGATAATTTATAGAACACAGAAAGAAGAGAGCCAGACTCAGTGGTGTACACCTGTAATCCCAACTACTCAGGAGGCTGAGACAGGAGGATCACAAGTTTGAGGCCAGTGTGGGCAACTCAGAGCATGCCTCAAAATAAAAAATAAAAAGGGCTGGTGGAATAGGCAGTGGTTAAGCGCCCCTGGGTTTGATTCCCTAGAACATCAAAATAAGTAAGTAGATAAGTCAATAAAAGTAGGAGAGAGTGATATTTCCTCTGTTTTTGAAGACTTGCATTCTCCTCTCCTTCCCACCCCCCAGTCAGCTGGGAAACATTCCCAGATTCTGCTCAAGCTTAGTTTGGAAGTACAGCTCAGCCTTAAGAGACACTTGGTCCAGGAAATGCTTCAGATCACAAACCACTTAGAATACTTTGTTGCCCTATTCTAAGAGGTCTCTTTTCAAACTGGTTGATAGGTGATTTGGCAGTTTTGTTTGTGTTTTTGTTTTTTCACTCAAACTTCCCAGAGCATTCATTGCTGAGAGATAAAATCATAGCACCGCACCCAAGACAAGTACTTCAAACACTGCGGAGAGTCATCGTTCAGAAAGTACCCACAGGAAGCGGGGCGCAGTGGCGCAAGCCTGTAATCCTAGCACTTGGGAGGCCTGTAATCCTAGCACTTGGGAGGCTGAGGCAGGAGGATCGCGAGTTCAAAGCCAGCCTCAGCAACTTAGCGAGGCCCTGAGCAACTCAGTGAGACCCTGTCTCTAAATAAAATACAAAATAGGGCTGGGGATGTGGCTCAGTGGTTGAGTGCCCCTGGGTTCAATCCCCAGTACCAAAAAAAAAAAAAAAAAAGTGCCCACAGGACTCCACACAGGAATCAGAGACACCAGGAGTCCATCCTCTGCACTTTGTGGGTTACCTTCCCTGCACCAGCTCAAGAGCTGCTTGATGCCATTAGCAACAAATGACATTGGACAGGAGAAAAAGTAACAGAAGAATCTGGTTTTAGATATTTTTGAAAGGTTAAGTGTCCTTAAAGGCCGACTCAATTCAACTGACATCAACTATACCACCAAGCATGTTTTTACATAATCACAATTTCACATCATTTCTCTGGTGTCTCCTCTGGTGTCTTCTCTGGTGTCTCAACAATGATCTATATTCATAAATTCTCTCCTAAACTTGGTTCATGGGTTCAGAGGCTGATGAAGTAGAACTACAAACTGCTCCTTCTCAAAGTGACAACCATCACCACGAGACTCAATCACATATAAAGCAAAGTTCTTTCACAGGGAAATGCCTAAGGAATGGGTCAAACAGTAATCCAGAGCAAGGCTGAACCAAGAATTTTCAAACTCTGGGAAGTCACTGAAATTTTATTTTTTTAGTGGAACTATAATTACAAAGTAACATTTCAAAAACAGATGCAATAAGTAATAATAAGGGAAAGTTTATTCTGATTTTTTGTAAGTAATCAATAAGGGTACACCCTTATTGATTGTAAGTGGTAATTAAAAAAAAAAAGTTAGGTTGGTAAAGAGGGCAGAAGTTTGGGAAAAGTATTCTCCTTTCCTTTTATATTGTTATTCCTCTGTGTCCCCATTCAGCCAGAGCCATTTCCTCTGTGGAAAACCCTTAGACTGATATGCTTACCGAGAAGGTCATGGGCACGCCGAACTTTGTGATGGTTAAGAGTTTAATTTGGAGATGAAAAAGACAAAAGATTCAGAAGCAATTTTTACCTTAACTTATAAGCTAGGAAGCCAAGTAACTTCACAAAGCAGTTCTACTTACAAAATACTGTCGCTGAAGCCTTGGCCAGCCACTATCCGGCCCTGGGCATCAGCTGAGTTCTGAGTTACTTCATCTAAGCCAGTGAGGTGGTGATTGTCTGAGGCTTTGATCTGCCCAAGGCCACTAGAATCTGGTGGAACCAGGTTGCTAACTCCAGTGCACTGCACATCTCCAAAATGGGAACACGAACAGTACCTACCACATGAGTTTACCAAGAAGAGGAAAGACAATTCATGGAAAGTGCTTAGCAAACTTCCTGCCTGGCAAATACTAAAGGCTTTAAGATTGGCCAAAACCTTTATTATTATTGTCCAAAGTCACCCAGCTACCAGCCAGCAAAGCTGGAACAGAACCCAGGTTAGCTGGAGTGGAAAACCAGTCCTCTATCCAGCTATGGTGTAGTCTGCAAAACTGACCTCATTTCCATAAAAAGGGCCAAAGGACAGAAGGGGCATTCGAAAGATTTATGTCCCAATCCCAAAGGTTTAAAGCTAGCCCTTGATAGCATCTGATTCTGGAATCTTTGAGGAGAAGCTCCAAGTTTTGGGTATGAAGGCTGCAGTCTCCAGCTTCAGTGACCCAGGGCAGAATTAAGGGAAGGGAAGCAGGATGGGCTGCCACAGGCCCTGCCTCCCCACTGAGCACTTCCCTCCTGCACACTTCAGCTACGCCTTCCACTGCCCACAGTAAAGGGAAGGAGGACCAGTGTCAAAAGAAGCGGGGAAACCGCCACACAAGTGATACCAACTTCCCATCAACTAGCTGGGCTCCAATAAGTACTTCTAAAAAGGTTTTAAGAAACCAAGTTAGAATAAACCAGTAACTGCGCTTTCCTGAGCACCCACTGCATTGGATCTGGATATGCAGCATCAGGAGTACTTAACATTGAACTTGCTTGCAGACACTTCTCATCTCCTCTAGACAGAATGGTTTTTCAAGGGCCAAAGGGGATCTGATGTTACCTTTGTAACTATTTCCTTCCTCCAGTCTCTATGCCCTTCATTACAGCCAGGACACCACTTGCCAGGCAACTTTATTCCATAAATGTTGGTGTTTTTTTTAAGAGAATCTCCATAAGCCATTTGGACTAACTTAGCCCCAATAAAGGAGTCCTTGTAAAACACCCTGGAAAGACTATCCCTGCAGCACTGAAGTTGTCACTCCCCACTTCATGAAAGGAACTAATTTAGTCCATCATTAGAGGGTTGTCACCATGGTCCTTTGCAAGTAGCAGCAGAGGTAGCCACAGCAGTCCCCACCACTGGTATCCTCTAAGACTGACCCTGTCTACCCTTCCTGGCACTTTCACAGTTAGAAGGTGGCAAGGCCAGGACAGAAGCCCCAGCCATGTGCCTCCAGCCCCCACCCCTACTAGCTCACTCCATCCTGTGCCGCCCTCTGGGCAGGAAAAAATGACCCTTCATGGGCTGGGGTTGTGGTTCATTGGTTAAAGCACTTGCCTGGCATGCGTGAGGCACTGGGTTCGATTCTCAGCACCGCAAATAAATAAATGAATAAAATAAAGGTCTATCAACATCTAAAAAAGAAAAAATGACCCTTCATTGTACAGGTTAGAACTGATTTCCTCACCTCCTGCTCCCATCGCCATGCTCCCCTCTGCTATCACACTCCAGTCCAGACCCCTGAGCCTGTCACAGAAGTCACGTGCCCTCTGTTCACTCTATCTGCTGTCACTTTTACTTCTGTCACTGTCTTGCTCTGCTGGGTCTTTGCCGTAGGTCCTGCCCATCCAGATCTTTCCAGAGCTCTTTGAATTGGGCCTCCCATGTAGTCAGACTTCATAGACCCACAAGGAATTCACCTTTCAATCTGGCACTTTTAATGTCACTTAACTATCTTCGGATGCCCTTGTGAGAATCCTGGGAGAAATTAAAAAAAAAATCTCTTTGCTTCCTGTGATGCTAATTATTATATATCACAGTAATGAGTACAAATAGTGTATATAGCTTTGGTGTTTATCTTCCTTTAGAAATAACTTGACAAGATAATTATTACCAAATTCTAATACAAAAATTATGAGTAATGTTAAAGAATCAAGTCTCATTAAAATAATACTTATTTCTCCTTTGCATTTTTCAATAAGAGATCCTTTTTTAAAACTATGTCTATCTACTTGTGAAATAACATTTTGGGGTAAAGTGCATTATATCTGGTATTTGTTTATTTAAAATTAGTGTTCTTTAACTAGTTGTTCTTTTGTTCTTTAACGAACTATCGGATAATCTGGGGTTCATTCAAAATGTTATTCATTTCACAGTAATTTAAAAAAAAATAGGGCTGGGGATGTAGCTCAGTGGGTAGAGTGCTTGCCTTGCAAGCACAAGTCCCTGGGTTCACAATCCCCAGCACCAAAAAAAGAAAAAAAAAATAGGTTGGATCAATCAGGAGAAGATGAGATGACACAGAAATAAATTACCAGGGGCTTATTCCTTTCTGTAACTACCTGTACAGGGTGGGTCTGAGAGGGACAGGGAGGAAAGACATCCTCCGCAACACTCAGGGACCCAGGCTGATGGAGACTCCATCACAGGGCACACAGCTTCCGGGGGCTCCGTGGCAGAGTAAAGGCCCTTAATGCCCCAGTCCTGAAGTAGGACAAGTCACCTCCCACAACTCTCTAGCCAGAGTTAGCCACATGGTCCCACCTAACCGCAAGGCAGCTGGGAAGAGGTGAAGAGTGCGGAGACATCATGAATGTCCCTGCCACAGGGGCAGCCCAGGTGGCTGGAAAATGGAGCCACCCCTGATCTATGTTACAGGGAAAGCAAGACACTCATCAGTGAGCAGGTGAGCTATCAAATGCCTTAAAAGAGGGAGGGAGTGAGGGAGCACAGAAAAATCTCTGGAAGAATACAGGGGAAGGGAGTAAAGCCATGTGAGAACAGCTGCTTCTCTGAAGGCTGGCTGGCTGACGAGGCTCAGGGAGGAAGGGAGACTTACTTTTAATGGATATCCTTTTATATCACATGCATGCATTATCTATTTTAAAACAGTAGCTAAAATAAATGTTAAGCTATGAGGTGTGCACTTCAAATTAATGAGTTTTTCTTTTCTGAATAAAGTCCAATCTATTCTAGTAGAAGAAAGACTGAATCCTTGACTCATCCTGCTTGAAACTGAACATGCAGAGTAGCACTGGCACGACCGTGTCCTTCTGCAAAGTCCGCTGGGAGGTCACAGATGGGCCTCTGTTTATTCTAAACATAAACAGCACCACTATAAGGTGACGCAAGAAACACTTCAGTTGATTTACTGTCTCCATTGGAGAATAATGTTTCTTTTATTTCAATTGAGGTACCATTTTCCAAAACAAAACTCCTTTTCTAAAACATGAAGGTATTTTTGGTACTGTTAAGCTCAACCCTGTACAGAATACAGTACATAGACCCTCTTGGGTTTCCAAAAAGAAAACACTGCTATTTCAGAATATAATAACACATGGACTGCACTGGGATACAGACTTTTACAGAATTAAAATCAACATTCTCAAATAATATTCAAATATTTCATGAGCCAGATGTGCTGGGGAGCAGCTCCTGGGGCTCACGACTAGGTAACCCAACGGTACATCTGCTCCTTTTGCATGGCTGTCTTAAACAAAAGTAGAATCCTGCCAACATTCAGTGGATGAGGCGAACCCTAAATAATGCAATAAGTAAACAGGTCAGGTTCGCAAAAAGACTTTCATAATTCATTGCGATATTAATACAGAAAAACAGATCTTACAGAAAAGATAGATGTATACCACCCATTTACGACATTCTAAACAGGCCCCTAAGAGAAATTGTGCTCTATCTTGGTTATATAATATCTTCAGAGTTTTACTTCTACTTTCATGCTAAGCATAATACATAGCAACTTTCCTACTACACCAAGTTGGCACTTAAACAGCCTGGAACTATCACTCAAGCGCTACGATATTCTGTCCACATTTAAATTTTAGTGGAAAATCAACTACCCCACATTGCTTTCAAATATCAATATTATGCTTTCTAAACTGGGTGTATCTAGGGCATCTTCCTAGGCAGTCTCTCTGCCAATAACTGCTATTCTAAAAGGTCATGGGCACCGCCATTGAACCTGCCTTTAGCTTCCAAATAGATCTATCCAACCCATAGTAATGACTTCCAAAAACATTGCTCATATTTTTCCCAAATCACTGAAGAAAAGCAAATAAGCAACGTTGCCCAGCCCGTCTTGGGTCTTGTAATCCATCATTTAAATCTACAGAGTGAATTAGTGATGATTAAATTTCCAAAATTGCAAAACACATGGTGAATCCAATGTAAGTTTCGGACAAAACAAAAAAATGAAAAGAAACTTTAGATCACACTGTGGAATGTTTAAAACAAAGACACATGGCATTAATTTGTGGGTATGCAAACAATTTTCAGGCCTTTCAAGTTAGAGACAGCCATCACATCACATCTCATTGATTCTAAGACACATTTTTTCATGTTCTAACATCTCTGAAATCTTCGACCAAATCCCATATTGTAGTTACTGGTGTTTCTTTTTTAGTGGTACACTAAACAATGATGTGACTTTCAGGCAAAGTCATCTGAAAGTCGCTGAAGTAAGACAATGTTAATATTAGATGACTTACAATGTCCCAAACAGTGCGTGTGGATTATCTCATTTATACCCACAGAAACACTCTGAAGTAGTTCCAATCATTTCCCCCCTTTTTATAGCCAAGGAAACTCAGAAAGGCAGTCACTTGTCTCAAGACTCAGGCTGGCTCCAACCCAGCCATGGGCCACCCACCTCGCTGACTCCACAAAGGGAAGAGTTTGGGTCTGAGACAGACAATCACTGCCCAGGGCCAGGATTCAAACTTCAGCCAAGAGTCTTATAAGCACCTTTTTTTTTTTTTTTTAAATATAAAAGTGAAAATACAGGATTCCGAATATCAAGAACAGACAAATTCTAAGCATTTATTATAGCAAAGGGTTGGTAATCATTTGCCTTATAAAAACGTATTTTGCATTAAAAACTAAATTACCTTTCTTTTTCTAAATGTTCTGAGTTCGATTTACAAATAATATATATATATATGTTGTTCTTTTTTTAAAAAATGACTTATTATCTCTAGAGAAATAACGTAAGAATATATTCCTACAATCTGTACCTGAATTTTGTTTAAATCTTAGTATTTAAACAAACAAGTAAAACAACACTATATAATAATCCAGGAACATTCTACAACACAAGGCAACAATGAAATTTACTGGGGTAGGTTCACAATTAGAAGTACCACTCCCAACGTTGGCAAAAGTTCTTGGCATTTTTACAAAAATACATGTTTTACTTTATACTACTGAGAATATGATAGGCTTCTTTTTCAAAATAAATGGTAGCTTTACCATCCTTACACCAGCATACCCAAAGCTAATGTAATAAATTTCAAAAGAAAACAATTGATGTTATCTAGTTATCTGTTGCTTGCCTTCCCAGCATCCACCTTCCAGTCCCCTCAAGTGCTCCCATCCTGCATTGCAGATGGGACTAACCCCATTATTGGGACCCCAACTGTCTAGCCACCACATCCCATCGGTAGCCATAGTGGTTCATTCAGAGACAAAACTTGGCCTGAATTTGGCTAATCAGACAAAAGGACACAATTCCAGAACTCTGACTCCAAGACTGGGCTGAGCAGTAGGCATATCTCCAACAAGGCATTTCGCCAACTTGAAACTCTCCTACTTTTTTTACTGGCTTGAAAGCAAGAAGCAAATAGTCATGGGAGCCACTGGCCACCAGCTTCTGAGCACAGGGGCAAGAGATGGTCAACAATGGTCCTGAGGTCACAGCACCAGGAAATGGAGAGGAGCCAGGCTGGTACCAGCCACTGGATCCACTTTAGGATTTTTAAGTTAATTAATTGGATAAAATTCTCTCTATTGAGCCAATTTAGGCTGTTTGCTGCTTAAATCTGAAAGTATCCTGCTTTTAAAAAATAATTAAAAAGACAGAACTAAAAATTTTAAGCAGAACTAAAAATGCGCAATCAGCTGCAGAGAGGGGGCATTTTCAAAGTCGATAAACATCCTATAACCCAGCCGAAGAACTTGGTTTAATCTGAGAAACAGACAACCAAATTGGGGCCTGATGTGAAACGGAGATGATAAGGCACATTAAGGGACTTCGTAGGAGAGATTCAAGATGATGAAATGCCCCTTTGGAGATATGCCTACTTCTCAGCACTTAGGAAGGACCCAGAAGGAGACAAGCAAAGGAAGACCAGGCAAGAGTGAAATGAGTGATGTCCCAGCACTCATGGGAGTTCCCACAGCCCTGAGGAAGAGGTCAGGAAACCAAAGGCAATGAATACAGGCCAAAGCTAAACTTAAGAAATGTCAGGCTTCAACTCAAGCCCTTGAATTGCCCAGATGCCTAGAAGAAAGTAGACTAGGATTTTAGGTGTCACATAGTCAAAGAAACCCCAAGCCTGGCTGATGATAGCTTGTGATTGCCCAGCCCCTAAACCCCTAATGTCCATCAAGAAGTGACCTACTTGCTCTTTAACAGATGAATGGATAAAGAAAATCTGGGACATATGCACAATGGAATATGACTCAGCTGTAAAGAAGAATGAAATTATGGCATCTGCGGGTAAATGAACAGACTGGAGACTAGCATGCTAAGTGAAATAAGTTGATCCCCAAAAAACCAAAGGCCAAATGTTCTCTCCAATGTGCAGATGGGGGGGTGGGGGGTGCTGTTCTCTGGGTTAGGCAAAGGGGAATGAGGGAAGGGAAAAGGGATGGGAATGGGAAAGACAGTAGAATGAATCAGACCTACCTTTCCTATGTTCATATATGAATACACGACCAGTATAACTCCGCATCACATACGATCACAAAAATGGGAAGTTAAACTCCATGTATGTATATTGTTAAAATACACTCTACTGTCATGTATAACTAAAAAGAACACATACAATTGTTTTAAATAATAAAAAAAAAGTGACCTACTGACATATGTGGCCTCCAGTGCCTACCCGTTAGTGGTGGCCAAGGAACCCAATCATTAAGAAGGCCATTAATTCTTTCACTCAACTAGTGTTTGTGAACTCCACCAGGTGCCAAGCAGTGTTTAGCAGGGACACAGAATAAAGAAGACAAGGAGGCCCCCACTCCATGGAACTTACACAATAGGAGCAGAGACAGAAGATAAAACTGGACAGCCAGATAGATGAACAAGCGGAAAAATACCATGAAGCGACAAGTGCTATGCACACAGGCTACATGGGAGTGTAGGAGTGACTTCATGAAGGTCTTCAGAGGTGAAGACACTTAGGATGGTATATGAGTGACAGGAAGCTAAAAGAAAAAGTCAAGAGGAAGAGCACTGGAGCATTTCACCAAAGAGGGGAAAAAATGGAATAATTCATGTAAGACCCTGAACAGGGAATAAGCTTGCCATCTGGAGCAGGGTGGCTGTGCCTAGAAAGGCAGAGCGGCACAGAGGAGCCAGCCTGCAGGATCACGGTGGGAGTCTGATTTTATTCTGAGGGGCTTCCCACTGGAGGCTTTAAGAAAGGGAGTGGCGTGATCTGACTGATGCTCTGAAAAGATTCTGAGCAGGTGAATAGATGACTGGTTGCACCAGGAAAGGGGGTGTGGCTATAAAGGGAGAGCGCCAAAGACCCTTGCAGTGGCAGTGGTGGTACAGTTCTGAATCTTCATTGTGGTTGTGGCTCTATAAATCTGCATATATGACAGAACTGCACAGGGCTGGGGGTGCGGCTCAGTGGTAGAGCGCTTGCCTGGCATGTGTGAGGCCCTGGGTTCGATCCTCAGCACCGCATATAAATAAGTGAATCAAATAAAGGTCCATCAACATCTAAAAAAAATATATTAAAAAATAACTTGCACAGAAAGCTACACACTCTCTGAACATATAACTGATGGAATCTGAAAAACCTCTGTGGACTGTAGAGTGATTGTGAATATCTTGGCTTTGATATGATGCCACATTCTATACAAGAGGTTCAAAATAGGAGCAAAAATAAATTAGGGAGGCTGATAGGAGGACGCATAGACCCTCCTTGTACATTTCACTCCAATCTCCTTGAGGTTAAAATTACTTCAAATATAAGCTTTTTTTTTTTTTTTGAGGGGCGAGGTACTGAGAATTGAACTCAAGATGCTTTAGCAAGAGATACATCCCCAGATCTTTGATTTTTTTTTTTTTTGAGGCAGGGTCTTGCTAAGTGGCTGAGGTTAGTCTTGAACTTGAGATCCTTTTGCCTCAGCCTCCCAAGCCACTGGGATTACCAGTTTGCACCACCATACTCAGACAAATATAAGATGTTAAAGGAGGAGGAGGAGAAGACAGGATTCCTAAGTCTTCCATTTAAAGTATAGATTGCAGGATAAAATGGAAGGAGAACTACAGTGTGATACCAAGTGACAATCCATGAAAGGGTTAAACTGAAAAAGGTAAGAAAAACACAAGGGTGAAAAAGATCTGGAGTAACTGGAACTCTCCTATGCTGCTGGTAACTTGGTACCAGCACTTTGGGAAAGTGTTTGGCAAGTTTTGCTAAAGTTGAACATATGCTCTCTCACTCTATTCCTACTCAGCAATTCTAAGTATATACCCAACAGAAATACATACAAATACTACCCAAAGATACATACACAGGGGCTGGGGTGGTGACTCATTGGTAGAGCGCTTCCTAGCATGTGTGAGGTCCAGGGTTCAATTCTCAGCACATCATGTAAATAAATAAAATAAAGGTCCATTGACAACTAAAAAGAATATTTAAAAAAGATATATACATGGATGTTCCTAACACTATTCATAAAAATAAAACTAGAAAGTACCCAATTACCCATCATCAGCAGGTAAAGGCATAAACTATGGTATATTAACATATCAGAATACTGAACATCAAAGTGGATAAATATCTACAACCACACAATACACACATGTGAATATCACAAACAATGTCAAACAAAAAGACTGCACATAGTATGATTCCATTAATATGAAGTTCAAAAACAGGTTGTTACAACTCAGGATAGTGATTATTTTTAGGGACTGAGGACAAAGAAACTGGGAAGGAGATATTACCAGCATTGTGGGAACATTCCTGGTACCAGTAATCATTTACTTCTTGATCTAGATCCAGCTTTCTTCATCACTACTGACAGTTTGAACCAGATAATTCTTTGTGTGGGGGTCTGCACTGGAGAACATTTAGCAGCATCTCTGGCCTCTATGCTGTAGAGAGCAGAAGCACCCACGAAGTCATGACAAACAAAAATGTGTCCAGACATTGCTAAATGTCCCTGGGGGTGGTGGGCAAAACCCGCACCTGAGAACTGCTGATCTAGATGCTAGTTACACAGGTATGTTCAGTTTATAAAATTTCAACACTGTTCACTGCCCTTTGTGTAGATAAGTGACATTTCAACACCCAGAAGCACAGAGACCATTTAGGAAACTATCATAGGCGTCCAAGTGAGTGGGACAATGCCTAGGACCAGGGGTGAAAGTGAACTAGGGGAAGAGCAGAAACATTCCGGCAGGGTTTATGAGGAACAGGGGACAACTTCCAGGGAACAAGGAAATCAAGGAGAATAGCAAAGTTCGTGGTCTGAGTGATACGTGGTGACACTGAAGATGAAGCAGAAGAGGGTCAAAGAATCCTGAGATGGGGTGAGGGATAAAATCATGAGCCAAGCAGAGGAAACCATGTGCTGTCTTGTCTGAGAGAGCATGATGTGCTAGGGACACATTTTTCAACTCTTTCCAACAGAAGTCTTGGGTCTGATTTCCTGGTCTCTCTCCATTCCACAAAGCAGTCTTGGACATGGTTCAACTCGTCTTTGGCCATCTCTAAGACATCAGACCACGAGAGCACTCCTTTACCCTGACAGAGATGATAGGTCAACCTCCCCAGAGCTCCAGGAGCTGTGGCTGGAGGCAAGTGAAGGGGGTTCCACTAGCCCAGAGACAAAGCAAGGTTAGCAGCAAATCTCCCTCCATCTTCAAAACTAGCCCAAACCAGGACTTTTACAACCAATCTTTTAACATCTTTGAAATAGAGAATAACACTCCCACAGGATGGTTGAGTTACAAGTGATAACTAAATAAAACAAGGCGAGCTGTGGCTGTCTGAGCAAGAGCTGATGAAGCCTGAATTGGGATGGGGGAGAGGCATGATGGGAAGACAGAGTCCAGATAGGCACTGGAGACAGGAACGAGACGACTTAGGGTAAATTAGATATGATGGATCACAATGAGTCCTGATCTTTTTTATTTGAGCAAGTGGGTAGATTAACTAAAGAGGGGAGGAAGACTTGAGAGGGGGAGGTCAAGAAGACTGTTTGGACATGTTCGCTTGAGTTGACTACTAAAATTGTTAAGCTTAGAACATCTACCAGGGAGAATGTCAAGTTTCCACTCTTGCATAATTACAGGGGGGAAAAAGGCTACCTGACCTAAAGCAAAACAAAACAGAAAAAAAGCTTGTCCAATTTTGTAAGCGTGAATTATCTTCACTACAGCCTAAGATGAGTTAAATCAATGTCCCATGAGTAGATTTAGCATATGAATTTAAGGGTGCTTCTGAGTATTTTGTACCTGCATAAGAGATGGTTTTCCATTTAGGACAAGAGAACATCCTTTTCTCTCCTGTACAATCTGTTTTTAGAGAATAAAACAAATTGCGTGCTATTTTTTAACCTAGAAATAAAACACACTCCAAAAAAAAAAAAAAAAAACTTTTCTTGATCTTGGTGTGATGTTTTGGCTCAAAAGAGGAATTATCTATGAGAACCCTTTGGAAACTATGAAAACAGATCTAAGACATTAGTATCACTGACGTGTACCAACAAGCACCAAATAATTCTCAAATATATAATTGAAGGTAACACACTCAGAAATACAATTGAGTGGAACTTTGGATTTTTTTATCAGGAAGATCTGGGGGGGAGGGGGTGGAGAATGGTTATGCAATATATTACATGGAATCACAACTTTTTCTACTTTTCTAGAGTCAGATATCAAAATTTCCTTTTTAGGCACTGCTAAAATTAAAAAAATAAGCCCGTAAAGAAGTTCAAAGCAAACATATTGTTTATAAATACCTGGGAAAATACTAAATTATTATTGCCAGCTTGTGCAAGTTTGCATTTTTACATCCACTTTAGAGATGAGGTTATTTTACAAAATTTAGTCAGGGGTAACCCCAAATGACATTTCAAATAAATTATATAAAACAGTATGAGTATTCAGAATCAAGACCCCAGTTTTTCAAAGAACTCACTATGTGAACTAGGTCTAAGAAGTTCCGAACTTCTGGATCTGGAAAGAATAATTTAGGCTTATTTCAATACTCTAGAACAGCTTTTTTGGTGGGATAGAGCAGCTCAGAGTATCAGAATAAATAAACTCTATGGAAACATTTCAGAGCTATAAGACAAGTGTGCAAAGCATTTTATTCTGCAAAACCCAGGAGCCTTTCTGGTGAGATCACACCTGGAAATGTGTATATGCTAGTATGCTACTTTGGCCTTTAAAATACATTTGACACAATTATTTTGAATTTTCAGAACACCCTCATTCTACGATCACAACTGGCTATGTGCTAGTTGCTCTAAGAAACTCTTCTTAAGAATAGATTCTCTTTTTTGTTTTTGTTTTGTTTTGTGGCACTGGGAACTGAACCCAGGGCATGCTAGGCAAGTGCTCCACCACTAAATCTATCCCCAGCCCTTTTTATTTTTTGGTAATAGGGATTGAACCCAGGGCACTTTATCACTGAGCTGCATCCTTTTTTTTTTTTTAATTTTGAGACAAAGCCTGGCTGAGTTATTGAGGCTGGCCTCAAACTTGTGATTCTTGATCTTCCTGCTTCAGTCTCCACAGTATTTGGAATTACAGGCATGCGCCACTGCCATCTGGCTCTTTTATATTTTTCAAGACAGGATCTTACAGTTGCCCAGGCTGGCCTTAGCCACCAGAGTAGCTAGATTACAGGTATGCACTGCCACACCCAGCCATAGTCAATATTTTCAATAGTATCCTTCCAGTGATGTCCTATACAAATGTTTATAAATTTATGTGTATGTAACATATACATATAAAATACTACTTGAGTATACTAAGTATACTAAAAATACTACTTGAGATATATTTTATATATATGATCCATCTATATATAAATTATATCTCATATAGTAAGTATACTATTCACTCATGACTGTTCCTTATTTTCCACTCAGTAATATATCTTAGAGAATGTTCCACAGTAAAAGCAGTATCTCATGCTTTTGAATAACTACACATCCTTGGGGATACATGATAATTCATGTAAATAGTTCTGTATTGATGTAACTAGTTCTTATTGATTGATGATTGATTTCAGTCTTCTGTAATTTCAAACAATGCTGCAAACATTTTGCCATATGATATTAAATAAATGCATTAATATACCTACAAGAAAAACATCCTAGGGGCAGAATTGCTAGACAAAGGACACATATGCTTCTTATCTGATAGCACTTACTGGGTAAGTTTTCATTCTAAACCAACAGTGTAAAAAAGCCACTTTTCCACACCCTTATCACAGAATATTTCAAACTCTCAGGTCTGCCCGTGTGCTACGGGAAGAACTGATTCACTTTTAGTTTTAAAATGTATACTTCATTTAATATGACTAGAGACAACATTATTAAAAATTATAATTTTCAATAAAAGAAAATGAATGAAATATCTTTTCGCAAGTTTGAAATCCACTTTTTCTTTTCTGTGAACTATCTGTATTCTTTAACTGTCAGGTTACTTGCCCTTTTTCTAATTGATTTTTAAAAGCTCTTTATATATTAAGAATACCAGACTTTCATTTTCATACAGATTATAAATTGTTTTTCCAAGTTTACCTTTGCATACAGATTTCATTATATTTTTAGCATAAGAAATTTTCTATCCAGTTACTTGATTAAAATTCTTTAACAGCTTTTAGCTGATCTTTTGGGTTTTTCAAAGATATATAACCATATCATCTGCAAATCGTAGCAGTTCAGTTTCCTGCTTTCTGAAATCTTTCTCTTGTTAATAATAATTCTGATTGTTAGACCACCTCCTTGCTCCTGGTTTTAACAGGAATGCTTCCAAGTTTCACCAATTAAAGATGATGCTGGCTTTGGCTTGTAACTATTTTTCCATAGATGTTTCCGAATATGTTCAATTTAACAATTCATTTCTGAGTATTATCTTCCCATGCTTATCAATCAATCAGTTCCATCAGTTTTCTTCAGTATCAAAGCACAGCTTTAGCTGCATCATTTACATGGTTGTTTAGGCATAAGAAATAACACCAATCTGCAGAGCGTGGTGGCACAAGCCTGTAATCCAAGCAACTAGGGAGGCTACGGCAGGAGGATTGAGTGTTCAAAGCCAGCCTCAGCAACTTTGTGAGGCCCTAAGCAACTCAGTGAGACCCTGTCTCTAAATAAATACAAAATAGGGCCGGGGATGTGACTCAGCAGCCGAGTCCCCTGAGTTCAATCCCCGGTTCCAAAAAAAAAAGAAGTAACACCAATCTGCAGGGAGTGGTGGCACATGCCTATAATCCCAGCATCTGGGGAGGCTGCAGCAGGAGGATTGAGAGTTCAAAGACAGCCTCAGCAACTCAGCAACTTAGTGAGGCCCCAAGCAACTCAGCAAGACCCTGTCTCTAAATAAAAAATATTAAAAAGGGCTGGGATATGGCTCAGTAGTTAAGTGCCCTTGGGTTTAATCCCAGTATGAGGGGGGAAAAAATCTATATATATATGTGTATATATACATACACACACACACACACACACACACACACACACATATATAAAACACCAATCTATGGCTTGTGTTCACATTGTGCTATTCCATAAATAATTCATAACTGCTCATTAAAATGTTAAATCCATCTTTATCAGGTCTTACGTGTTATAAAAAAGGGCAGATACCTCACATTACAGAGGAAAACTGAGTCATGAAAAGACTGCAATTCTACACACCCCTTCTTCATTGTGGTACTTTGTGAGTTAGGCTCTGATTCCCGAGCCTGTGTTTGGCCACCAGAAAGCACCACGGCCTTCAGACACTCAGTGATGCCCAACATACAAAGAAAGCAGCTGCCATCTACAACTGAAGCTTCGCCACATTCTCCTCCAGACTCCTGAAAGCAACTCCAACTTGGATTCAGGAGCTTAAAACATCTGAAATGCATCACCCGGCAGCCAGCAGAAAGGTTCATGCTCAGTGATACATGATGTTGCCGACATTCCTCAGCCAATTAGAATTCCTTTCAGCTGCAATGGAGGTGCACACAGCTGGAATTGCAGAGCGGGGCGCAGCTCCAGACGCATTGATTATACATTACTTAAGCCTTGTTTTAAAACAATAAAAGGTTTTCTTCCCGTTAATCTAGAAATGGGGAAACAACATTCCATTTAGTTTATATATCCAAATGGGTTAAATTGCATCTGTAGACACAACAGTCATTCTACAATTTTTAAAAGATACGCTGATCCACAAGGCTGTGAGCTTTTGATTTTACAACACAGCTCCACGCTCTCCTTTAACTACTATGACCTTAGGGACTAGTCAGCTCCAGGAAGAGCCAGAGAGTGTGCTGTGGACAACAAGCAATTAAATTTGAGGGGTTTCTCTTGATAAAATTCACTTGCCAAACAAAAAGCTAAGCAGTGGTTTAAGTTGCTCAGTAACAAAAACAGATTTGAAAAATTTCTTTGTTTAAAAATATTTAGGCTCTAAAATGGTTTTGAATTACAAAAATTTGGTCCAAGTAAGAATCCCAAAGTTAAGGTTCCCCACCAGAACATGAGAGCACTGCAAAGGTATCGTAATATTTCATCCATCTGGGTTTTTGGAACTACTTAATAAAATGCACAATTTGGCTGTTTTTAGTTTTTATCTGTGCCCACAAATGTGCTTCATACCAGTCTAGTTAACCGGATCATTGAGCTAATGTTGAAATATGGATATTGCTCGCTCGCTCTCTCTCTCTCTCTCTCTCTCTCTCAGTTCATAAGAAACTACTTCATGAGTAACCCAGCCCCCAGAATCTTTCCTCCACTGAACCAAGAAAATGAAAATCATGGAAAAGGAGAAATCTAACACTCAAGAAACAACTTTCATGGTTGCAAAAATACAAGTTTTGGACATTGACAAATAAACCTGGAGTAAAAAACTGTAATTTGATGGATCAGAACTACTTTTTAAATGAAGATAGAAAGAGTCTGAAAGAATTTGTCCCAGCATGGCGGCTCATGCCTGTAATGCAGAGACTCAGGAGGCTGAGTCAGGAGGATCCCAAAATCAAGGCCAGCCTGGGCAACTTTGCAAATCCTCTCTCAAAAAATAAAAGGGTTTGGGGGTATAGTTAAGTGCCTCTGGGTTCAATCCCTGGTACCAAAAATAAATAAATAAATAAATAAATAAAAATAACCCAATCATGCAAAAAACCACCCACAAATCCACCCGTGTTACCAACTCACAAAATCAATGATAAAACCTATATTTGGCAGAGGTGATTCCTTTTAAAATATGAAAGTAAGTTCTGCAGCAATATTTGATCTAACCTATCCTAAAAGCTTAGATAATTCAGCACAAAGAAATGCCTTACCTGTATCCTACTAACTTTGAGGCAGACTCCACAGAAATGGCGAGAAGAGCTCAGCTAAAACCTAACCAGACCACCTAGTCCATCTTATCACAGTTATTGAAATAAAGTTCTATGTGCCTTATTAAGTGAGGTTCTTTGCTGGTGCAACTGATACCCTTACAAGTTTTCTTAAAGAGAAACAACTATTTTGAATCAATTAGGCTACCTGTTATCATTCAATTCAAATTTTAACAGCTATTACTAAAAACTATTTCACTCCAAAATGCAAAATCCAAATGCCAAACACAAGTGGCCTTATATCACATATGTTCCAACTTTAAAATATCCTTGTATTTCCATATACTACCAATGAAGCTCTCGTTCCCCTCCCTCTACTTGGAATGAGAATTTTTCTCTTCACAATATATGGTCACACTCCAAAAGACATAAATACACAAGGAATTCTGACAGTATTTCAAGGCAGAAAAGTGCAAAAAAAGTTTAAATATTTAGTATTTCAACTAACTGGTTAACATCAGAATAAAATTTAATGTTTTTGAAGATCACTGTGGAACCCTTAGAGTTCAAAACTCCATTCTTTTACCCAAAGTTGTGCAAATAATGTATCTGGGATTCATTTGTATACCACATAAGAACAAAGTTTTTGTAAATCCAGCTTGAATTTCAAATGAAAATGTTTCTGAAAGTGTTTGATTTGCCAGTGAACTGGTAAGATGTCTGCTAGATAATACTCATTAAGAAAGATCACTTGCTTTTTGCACATATTATGCCCCGAAACCTAATGAAATTATTTAAAAACTATTTTCCTACTAACATAACACAATCATTCAAATTATATTATTTTAAATATAAAAACTCATTCTTCTACTGTTTAGACCAGATTTCCAAAGCAGTTCACCATATTGCCCAATAGTTCTCAAAACAAAAAGGGTCCCACGGGAAGAATGGAAAAAAAAGCATAAGTGTAATCAATACATAAAATTAATGTGTGGCATAAATCAAACACAAAGTGCTGCACTCCAACACAAACTCCTGAATATCAGGACTGAGAACAACAGAAAGTATACACACCCAACAGCTTAAAAATAAGTGAGTAGCCAAATTGATACATCCTGCGAGAAAGAGGATCAAAGAATGTAATAATGGAGTTGAAATCTCATTTGATAAATGAGGAAACTGAGATGCAGAGAGGTTAAATAATTTGTTCCATATCCTGCAGTTAATAATAGATCCAATCAGTTCAAGTCTCCTAATCCAAATCTAATGCTCTGCTCACCAAATACAATTGTGGACTCCATACACTAAATAAATTTTTTAATAACTCCCATGGTGGTGTTTGTTTTTTGATTTTTTTTTCTTTTTTTTTTTTGTACAGGGATTGAACTTAGGGGCACTCAACCATGGAGCCACATCCCCAGACCTATTTTGTATTTTATTTAGAGATAGGGTCTCACTGAGTTGCCTAGCGCCTCGCTTTTGCTGAGGCTGGCTTTGAACTCACATCCTCCTACCTCGGCCTCCCAAGCCGCTGGGATTACAGGCATGCACCACAGTGTCTGGCTGCTTTCATTCTCTTTGTATTGCATTATATACTCTTTGTGACATTCATTAACTAATTACAATATTGCTCATTTTAAATGACTTTTTTCAAATATCAAATTTGAAAATAAACTCTGAAAGCCTACAACAAAAGCATTCAACTTTTGAAAGATGACCACCCAATGTTTTAAATTTCCCTTAAAGATGAGGCCAAACCTGCCTTGTCTTCAACACATTTAAGAAAATACTGCCATCACATGTGAATACAATTACCACTATACTCTTGTAAGAACAATCACACTCAGATGTCTCAAATCATTAATAACACCTACTGGAGGGAAAGGGAAAAGGTGTTTCTGAAAGACCACTTGTCACCTGATCCTTCCATATCAAAGTCTACCCCGACGCTAAAGCATTTCTGCATCCAGAACATCTAAACTAATGAAATTCTCCCTTTCACAAGGAAAAGACCCAGATCAGTCAACTAAGATTGGTTAATATATATATCCACCTGACACAAACACCTTAATTAAAACCTATTCCTTCTAAAACATTCACCTCATTTCTACTAAACTCCCCAAATCAGAAACTTCTGCTTTTAACAAGAAAACTGAAAATAATCTGAGGTCAATTGCAGGTTACATTGTAAATCAAAACCAATGTCAGTATTACAATGTCCAAAAAAAATGTGATTTAATGTAAACACAAAAGTAACTATGTACACACAGTATCTACCAGTGAGAAGTGTCTGCTCTGGTGTAAAATGTGCAGGTTTCTCCAGAAACACAGATCCGGAGGGCATACCTGTCATTTTACAAAACCAGGGTTTGGGATTAGGTTCAAATCTGATCTCTTTATACAAAAATAACACTTTTCTTAATAGAAAACATAGATCACTCAACAACTACGGGCTTTCCAAGTAAATTTCAGTTTGAAAAAAATTACCTATCTTCATAGATGTTTTTTACCAATGACTTTATGGCCATGCAAGTGCCATAAAATTTCAAAATGCTCCCATACTTGTCTTGGAAAGAACCTGACCAGACCCCGACTTTGGAGTCCTCAACAGACTGGCTACTGAACAGAAAAAAATCCAGGGAAAAATCCCCGACAGGCATTAGCATGAACTTTTTATTTCCTTCTCAAGTAGAAAAAATTCGAGTTTGGAAAGTCCCAAAGAAGAACCCTATCTGCAATACTATTAACCAGCCCTAGAGATGAATTTGAACTGGGAAGCCCTGGGGATGAACTGGGAGAAGAGGCAGCCCGAGGGAAGAAGAGGCTGCAGGTTGGTCCAGAATCTGCTGTAGCAGAAAGCTGGAATCTCCACGCACCCAAACCACCACGTCGCAGGCCCACAGCAGAGACTGGCGCTCACCCTTGAAGGTGGCACTACAGAGCCACCTAGGAAACACGGGCATTTCATTGAAGACTGAATGGGAGTGGATCAAGGAGCCTGCGCCGATGCAGCTGCCACAGCTCCAGGGTGTGGGAGGGGGATCGCGCCCCACAGGAGCTCAGGGTGTTGAGTCGGGGTGCACGCGAAGTGCGAGACAGAAAACCAAGAACTGAAGCAGCATAGTCAAGAGCAGCTAGTGGCCTGGCCCGAGGGAAAACGGAAGTGGACTAGACTGAAGAGCTCTGGACCACCGGAGAAGCGAGGAGAACCGGACTGGGTGACGCTCACTACTACACAGGCTCCAGGAATTCGGGTCTGAAGGAAAAGGGTGGAGGCTGCGAGACAGAGCGAGGGGGCGGGGCTGGGAGATAAGCGGGGGCGGGGCTAGGTAGGCGCGGGGGCGGGGCCTAGGGAAAGTGAGGGGGCGGGGCCAGGGAGGGAGAAGGAAGGAGGCTGGGGGAAAGGGAAGCGAAGGATGGAGGAGAGGAGGGGGCGAGGAGGAGGTGGGGAGAAACGAGGGGGGCAAGCATGGGGGCGAGGAAAGGGAAAGACAGGATGGAAGGG
>JAJEJO010000541.1:151730-203612 GCA_020662805.1 Glaucomys volans | reverse complement strand
AGGGGGCGGGGCCGGGGAGCGGCGAGGGGGCGGGGCCGGGAGGGAGAGGGGCAGGTGGGGGGAGCAGGAGGGAAGCGAGGAGGCTGGCGGGGAGAGAAAGGGAAGCAAGGGGAAGGATGGAGGGGGCGAAGACGGGGGTGGGAAAGCCAAAGGGGAGCGCGAGGGGGCGGGGCCCGCAGAAGCCGGGGGCAGGTGTGGGGGAGAGCGAGGGGAGCGGAGGGGGCGACCAGCGAGGGGGCGGGGCCGGGGAGCGGCGAGGGGGCGGGGCCGGGAGGGAGAAGCGAGGGGCACACGCCGAGGGGGGTGACGAGGTCCTGGGACAACGGCCGGCGTGGGGGAGGGCCACTTCCAAGGGCGCCCTGCGGGGAATTCCGAGGCTGTGCGGGGGTCGAGGGGGCGCCCGAGGGGCGGGTGGGCCTCCCGCCAGCCCTACCTGTCAGACGGATCTTGATGCTGGAGCCGTTCCTGCGCGTCCCGGGGTTCGACATCTCCCGCCAACGATCTGGCAGCCGCGGATCCAGCGCCGCCGCCCCCCGGCCCGGCCCGGCCCGGCCCCGCCGCCGCCGCCGCCGCCGCCTCAAGGTTACGGCTCTGGGCTGGGCGCCGGGGTCCGAGCCGGGACACAAACTCCGCGGCCCAGGCGTCTGGGCGGCGGGCGGGTGGTCCAGCCAGGGGATCGGCGCTCGGCCCAGCGCCCTGATCCTCGCTCCTGCCAGCTGAGCCCAGTCCCGAGCCGCCGCCGCTGCTTCCACCTCCTCAGAGCCGGACGCCCGCCGCCCTCGCCGCTTCCGCCGCCGCCGCCTCCCGGAGCCGCGCGCGTGCCCGCCGCCGTGCCGGCCCGGCCCTGCGCGCCCCCGCGCCGTGCGCCCCCGCGACTACGTGCGTGCGCGCGCCCGCGGGCTACGTCGAGAAGGGGCGGGGCGCGCCGCGACGTCGCCCTCCCGCCCTTCTGCCTAGCGCGCGCGGGTCCTGGAGCTGGGGCCTGGGGCTTCGCGCCTCCCGCGCGTGGTGTGTAGCCGCGAGCCCGGAGAGCGGGAGCGGGAGCTGGAGCGGAACGCGCACCTGTGCCCCGACGCGGGTAGGAAGGCGCTGCTCGCCCACGGTCGCCTTTAGTCGTAACCACACTCCTGGGCAAACCGATTTGCGGATGCGGACCCTGAGGTTCAGGGAATGGATTTGCTTTCCAGGTTTCCAACCTCCAAAAGAGCTCTGAGAGGACTGCGTGAGACGGTGGGCCTGTACCTACACTAAGCACCTTGCATCGGGCATGCGATACCATGTTTGAGTAAAGAGCTTTTAGATCCTGCAGTTTCAAGGGAGGGACTTCTCAAAGAGACAGATTCTTAGGTGTACTCTGCAACCAGTGTGCTCTATTGACCAGTGACAAAGTTGCCAGAGTCGCAGGAAGTACCAAATATGGACAAGGTAAACAAGATGAGAGGGATAAAGTTGAGAGGTAGATGTTTGCTGTTATGCAATCTGCATATAGTTAAACCAAAAAGCAGCAATAGGGCTTGTGTTCACCTGCTTTTTGCTAAATTCCCCCGCCTCCCGGAATTGCAGATAAAAACTAAAAGCAATGCTTTCTCCTGCAAACAAATTCATCTCTATGGTAACGTGTTATAGAGAGGAAATAAAGAAAATGTTATTAGGAAAAGCTGGGTTTGTTTATCAAACTTATTCTTGATCTGCTTCCTAATTCATTTAACTTATAAATTCTTGGAGTGCCTTTATTTGGTTGTGTCCCAAGGAAACAAGGTTCTGGGCTCTTGCTGCATTCTCTGAAGCCTTGAGCCTTTCCTGAGGTCACAGTCTTCGGATTAGAGTGGACTACCTAGAGCACTTTGACATGCCTGGCTGTTGGGCCACACCCAGTGAAAGCAGTCTCTGGTGGACTGGTTTCAAGGGGTCATATCTTAAAACCTCAGTCCATCAAATAAAAGAATGATCCCAGACCATTTCTGTGGCCCTTTGCAGTTGAGAATTTCAGTGATCCTAGTGAAATAGGGAAGAATATGAGCAACTGCAGTGGACCCAAATCCGGCTCTGCTTCCATTCCTTAGTAACTGCATAAATCTGACTAGGGTCTCTAATGCCTCCAAATAATCCCCATTCTCTCAATCCAGTCAGTATTTTATGTTCAAAGTTTTTATTTACCAAACTAAGTATCTTCCCTCTCCCTCTTTCCCCCTTTCCCCTTACAGGAGTCCAGCCCCCTGTTCCTGTCCCCAGCTGTTCCTGACTTTGAAACCTTTTCTTGCTTCACCTCATTGTTTTCTTACCTGCCTAGAATTCTGGGACTTTCTTTGCTTGGTTGTTTCCTCAACCTTTGAGTCACAAATTTGCGTCTAGAGGTTACTAGAAGTCATTTCCCTTACTCATTAACACGTAGATCATGTTGTCACTTAACTGGCTATACACCTAACAGTGTATTTCACAACATCCTGATCAAGGATGACTTTCCTAGATGAAAGCTAATGTTTTATTCATTCAACAAACATTGACCACCTACTGTGTGAGTAGGGACAAGGAACACAAATCAGTCACAGCTTCAGTATTTTGAAGACTTCATTAACTGAAACAGACAAACAGCTGACGGTGATTCCATGATAGGGATGTGTGCAGAGGGCTAGAATGTAGATTACAGAATAATTCTGCCTGAGAAATGGGAGTGTCTCAGAAGAGTCACAGAAGACCTTGGTCTGAGGACTTAAAAGCAGTGTTCAAGTTTGCTGGCCAAAGAGCCGGGGAAAGGGGATTATAGACAGGAGGAACAGCCTAAGGAAAGGCATGAGGATAAAGGCATTTTTCCAGCTCAGTTTTCAATGAAAGTGCCATTGTGTTTGCTCTATCTTCTGTTTGTACCCTTCAGTCCATTCAAAGCTGATAAAGATGACAAAAGGTATTTGCCCACTTAAAAATCATCAGCCACTGTTTTGTTATAAGGCTGTGAGCCTGGCCTCCATTAAATTTAAGGGGTATACCTTCATCGGGTATCAAATCTATCAAACATTTTCTAGAACTATCTGGAATACATAGTTATGAAATGTCAAACAATTCTACTGAGACAGAAGTGGCACTCCGTGAGTCTCTCCAAGTGTCCTCTTTGCAATGGCTTTACAAACAGCAGTTTTGACCCTGGCTTCTGTGTAGGACTTAGCAACTGATTTTATTTCCCTAAAGTGTATCACTTTCCAGTGTCAGTGTTCCTGGGCATTTGGAACATTTTCCAGTTTAAAAAACAAAAACAAACAAAAAAAACTCTTTGGATCTGAATGCAATAATTCTTAACTCTTATTTTTGAATCCCAAACATCTTTGAGGATCTGATAGAAACTCTAGACCCTTTCTCCCAGAAAAATTCAGATGTGCAAATACACATCATTTTTCATCTCATTTCAGTGGGTTTATGATCTCCTGAAAACAATTTGTGGATCTAGTAAGGGACCATAAACATTAGACAAAGAACTCCTATCCGAAAGGAAATGATCAAGCAAATAACACTGGCAGTATCCCAGACGTACATGGTCAAGGAGCCAGATCAGGAGTAGGCCCTTATAAAGGTATCAGATGTGCTAAAAAGTGAGCAGCTATGGCCCACACGGATCCACACTCTCACCCTACTCTGTCACCACAGCTAACACTGAAGCGAGTTAATGAAATTCTTCACACCTTACTTTGCTCATCTGTAAAATGGGGATAGTACTCTCCTTGAAAGCTATTGGTGAGGCTTAAATTAAATCATGGATGTAGATTTAGCAGCCTAATACATCAGACCCTTAGTAAAGGGTAATTCTTATTAAAACATGTAAAATGTGTGGAGCAGACTTTGCTCCCAAACCTACTAGTGCTATTACCCCCAAGGAAATCTGCTGTGATATTGCACAAGGATCCCTCGTGGGAGTGAACAGCTATAGCAAATGCCTCTTGAGAACACATTTCTGTACCTGAGATAGCGCCTCAGTGCCCACAGTCTTATTTGCCTTTAAGTTCACAGCTACAAATAGATCTAGGCTTCTTTTGCCTTTCACTTAATCAATTCTATTTTTTATTTTTGCAGACTGCATTTTGATTCATTGTAAACAAATGGGGCACAACTTTTCCTTTCTATGGTTGTGCACAATGGAGATTCACACCATTCTTGTAATCCTACATGTACATAGGGTCATGATGTCTGTGTCATTCCACCATCTTTCCTACCCCAGCCTCCTACATCAAATTTTTTAACATTTGGATGTAGAAAATTGGAATTCATTAGCACATGCATTCTCTTTTTTTCTTTTTGTTTATTTATTTTGGTGCTGAGGGTTGAACTACAAAAAAAACCCCCCAGAACTTCAGACATGCTAGGCTGCTACTCTACCAGTGAGTTGCGTTCCCAGCCCTTTATTCATTCATTCCCAGAGGTCTTTGGGCTCTTTCTTGTTACAACCTAAACTAAATATCACCAATAATGTAAGCTTTGCTATATTGTTATTGATCAGGTTTATTACTTGTTTTTTTTAGTTTTCATATTTTACATAAAAGAGACATTAATGAGTTTTATTTTTTAATCAGAACTGGGCAAAGAATACATAATCAAACTTAATAGGAAAAGCACTTTATGGAATATATAAACTTTTAACTGGAACAGCAAAAGCAACAAGAGTGTATATTTATATACAACTGATCAAAATAGGAACTCACCTGTAATCCCAGCAACTTGGGAGGCTGTGGCAGGAGGATAGCAAGTTCAAGGCCAGCCTCAGCATCTTAGTGGGGCCCTGAGCAACTTAGTGAGACCCTTTCTCAAAAACAAAACAAAATGGGAACTAAGCATTATGAAGGACATGATGCAAGTCCTTTCCCCCTAATAAAAGGAGTGATCCAAGTTATTTTTCAACTGAAATTTTTATTGAGATCATTGCAGATTCACAATAAGAAATAATAATTGTAAGAAATAATACAAAGAGATTCCTTGTACCTTTTGCCCAGTTTCAATCAATGGTAATATTGTGCAAAACTATAGTATAATATCACAACCAGGATACTGACATTGGTACAATCTAATGATCTTATTCAGATTCCCCAAGTTTTACTTGTACCGGGGTGTGTGTGTAGGTTCCTGTATTTACCACCACAGAAAACATACCCAACAATTCCAAAACCACACAAATCCCTCACATTGCCCTTTTATAACCTCACCCTGCAACACCTGCCAATCATGAGTCTGCTCTTTATTTCTAAAATATCCTCATTTCAAAAATATTATAGAAATGAAATCATACAGGATGTAATCTTTTGACATTGGTTCACCACCACCCCCCCACACACACATACACACACAGTATAATGGCATGAAGATTTGTCTGAGTTGTTACGTGGATCAACGCTTGGTAACTCCTATTCCGAGGTAGGGAAGCACTGGCAGTTTGTTAACCATTCATCCTTTGGAGGACACCTGGGCTGACACTCCAGTTTGGAGCTATTACGTGTAAACTGCCATGAACATTTCTGTACAGGTTTTTATGTGAGCATACGTTTTTATTTCTCTGGGATACGTGCCCAAGAGTGCAATTGCTGAGTCATATGGAAATTGCATGCTTCATTTTATAAGAAACTGTCAACCTGTTTTCCGAAGTGGCTGTAGCTTTTACTTTTCCACCAGCAATGTTTCTCGACATCTTTGCCTGAATTTGGTGTTAATGCTATTTTTGATTTTAGCCATTCTAATAGGTGTGTCATTGTTGGGTTTTATGGCTTTGGAATTATGTGAGATATAATTTCTTCAAACATATGCAGCCAGGTAATCAGGGACAATTCTAAAAATGAATGAATGAATAAATCCAAAGTCTTTTAAAGACCCTAGCTACACCCCACAATTTATGTTCAGAAACAGCTAAGATCATGAGTGAAAATGAGAAGATTAGTGAACTGTTGTTGTTTATTTAAAAATGTAATTTTGGCCGGGTGTGGTGGCGCACGCCTGTAATCCAAGTGACTTGGGAGGCTGAGTCAGGAGGATCGCGAGTTCAGAGCCAGCCTCAGCAACTTAGCAAGGCCCTAAGCAACTCAGTGAGACCCTGTCTCTAAACAAAATAGAAAGTAGGACTGGGGATGTGGTTCAGTGGCCGAGTGTCCCTGAGTTCAATCCCTGGTTCCAAATAAATTAATTAATTAGTTAATTAATTAATTTTAAAAAATGTAATTTTGGCCTTATGCAGTGGCACACACCTATAATCCCAGCAACTGGGGAGGCTGAGACAGGAGGATCACAAGTTCAAAGCCAGCCTCAGCAACTTAGCAAGACTCTGTCTCAAAATTGAAAAATAAATAAATAAATAAATAAATGAAGAAGACTATGGATGAACCCAGAGGATGGAGCTCACAACCTGTGCTTTAACAAGCCCTCCAGGTGTTCTGCAGCAAGCATGCATTTGAGAATCACGATTGGAAGTATGCAGTTACCTTTTTGTTGCTTTAACTTAAAAAAGAGAGAGCAGCAATGTAAAAATCCAAGGCAAAGGTATTGGAACTCAGATGTGAAAAACTGTAGGTCACCAAAGCAAAAATGGGCTGCATTAGAAGAACTTCAGGGGAGTCATAGGATCCTTGTAGATCTTCTGCCAAAATGCAGAGATCGATACATTTCAACAGCCAAGGCTGCCTGGGAACTTTGAGGAGGAAACATGAGGCCCCTTTAATTTAGTAGTGGGAACCGGATATGACCTTCTGCCATAAATACACACAGTAGGGATTCCCCCTGCCCCAATGGAAGGTGACTGAACAGCCCTCTAATGGCTGGTGGTTGCCTCAGTTACATGATGCAGGAAAGAGAGCAGCAGATTTACATTTCCTGGGGTTGGATTAAACACCAGCATTTAAATTAGAGTTCGTTTTGGATTCCTCAAGCACACACTGGCTCTAATATAAAGATGGAGGAAAGGCTGGAGGAAGTCTATGATTTTAAGCAAACTGGAAAATTCGGGAACCAGGCATTCTTGTACAGATTATTAAAAGGAGCTGTAGGAGGTGCCAGTTGTGGCAAAAAAATAAAATAAAATAACCGTAATTTCTGCTGGCATCCTACAGATGGGCTGAACTGGTAACAGAATCCTGGCTTGATATCTGCTTTGCCCACACTATCAAAATCAAACTCATCTTTCTGCTGAGATCCAGCAGAGCTCTAATCTCACCCTGTTTGTGCAAAAATAGAAACAAGTGCAGATAAATGTGACAAAGATTCCCATAGTACCCAGAAAGGGGTGGGAGCTGTACCTCATTCCTTTAAGGCATTAATATAAACAAATTAAGTTAATTTGGGGTTTAATAACATCTGGTTTGTGTGAGGGAGGGATGCTGTATAATTACCAGCTACTCTCTCTACTTAGGGATCACAATAAAGATTTTCAAGGATAGATATTTCCAATCTGGACTCATCCCCTTTTTTTGATGCCTGTCATATACTCTAGGATGCTAAAAGCAAACACCGTGTCCATCTCTTCTCCCCTGTAACCTGCATTAGTGTGTTGCCTGCCTAGGACCTTCCTGGAGGAATGGAACTTAGTCTGTAAAATGGCTTCAAGACTTCCATTTTTTTTTTTTCTTCCCAGGAGTCCTATTTTAGAAAACACAATTTTGCCATTTATATGCAACTATTAGTAATAGTATTTCATTTTTTCCTCTCTTTGTTGTTCTGTAGATTATTAAGCTAACATTTATTAAGAACCTCCTGAGGACCAGGCACTATGCTACCATGCAAGGAATTTTAAGGGGCCCTTGAGGTCTGATCCCTGTGGTTTTGGTCCACATCTAGTAGTGGAGACCAGCACTCTAAGCTAATCATTAAAACTATGTATAAACATGATAGAAGAGCCAGAAAGAAGCCTCCCCTTTCTTTGTGGACACTTACATGTCTTGGTTTTGTCACATATCATAGCGTCTTAAGAAGTGCAGAAATTAGTAGTGATTAATTCAGAAGCATCTCCAACTCCAATGCCACATTCTCGGGATGTAGCTTTGGTAACTTCTTTTCTTGTGAAGCAAACCCCAACCTTTGCTTTCTAAAAGGCCTGAAGCAGCTCTGTATTTATATTTCACTTCTATTTCCACTGTGAGTTTTCATCTTAGGTTGTCACTTAGAGATCTAATCATTTTAGACATTGCAATCTGCTCAGAGAGCAATCTGGGATGTCTTAACTTAGCACCGGAGCAAGGCCGCTATGCCTCTCTTTAGTAAGGGAGAGGCCTCGGCATGAAATGGGAAAACGGCTTTGTTTTCACTAAGGAAAGTACTAGCTGCTCAGAAGTAAGACTGGACTGACGCCCGTTGAATGTATGGATGTAGCTGGGCTCTCAACTCGTAGACAAAATCTAAGAGAAGGCTTGAACGTTAACTGTCGAGAGCCACAGTACATCTGAATGGAATATTATGATAATAATGGGTTGGTCAAGGAGGCTTGTCTTGGAAAGAGGGTGGGGTTGTGTTTCACTGGGGACAGTTTCATGAAACCCGTTGGACTAATGCATGCTTCCCCTGAAGGACTTTCCGCCTGGGACTTGTGCCAACAATGAACATCTTAGGAGATTATGAACCTACCAGCCAACTAGAATATGGCATTGGGTAGCACGAACTTGTTTGGTCAAAAAGAATTGTCCTGGGGGCTGGGGATGTAGCCCAGTTGGTAGAGTGCTTGCCGTGTAAGCACAAGGCCCTGGGTTCAATCCCCAGCACCGCAAAAAAAAAAAAAAAAAAAAAAAAGAATTGTCCTGGCAGTTCAAAAGAGAAAGTTGTCACCTTGACCCTTGATCACTCACATAGGGTTTTGGTAGTGCCCATAAGTCAGAAAACTGGACTTATGACTATACGTTTGTCATGTATACCAGGGTTATTGGGGTGAGTAGATCCCTTGGAAATCCTTCACAAGGTGTCCCATAAACATCTGCCTTTGGCTCCTCCTCTGGATTCTGATTTCTTAGTAACCCAATGTTACTTTTCCCATTTTTCCTCAGTCTAGGAACTATTTTATAAAAAGTTAACATGTACCAGAATCTCCTTCCCAGAAAATACATGGAGGACTAGAACCCCAAGGCATGTAAGAGCCAGGAGAGACCCCAGAGCAATGAATTTCCTGGCAATTTTCATGGCAGGGATATAACTTGGGACAGTTGGGCTTCTCCTTCCGACTTCATTATGGGATATTGGGTGATTCCCTTAAACCTCTGACTCCTCACCTATAAACTAGAGGTGACACCAATGTCACGCTGTTATGATAAGTACTATTGGTACAGAAGATGGTGTCTGTGAAAGAACTTTGCGAAGGGGTCATTTAAACATTTCCTGACCTCAGAGTATTTGTACCGATGCCTGCGAGTTTCCAAAGAAAGAAAATTTGGTTTCCTCCATGTGTTGACTCAACAGAATGCATGGCTTCTGACCAGATCTTCATAAAAAAAATAAAACTTTCTTGTAATTTAAAATAATTGATGTTGTGCCCCAGAGAAAACAAAAACAAAACCCCAAAACATCTCAAATGTTTTCTATCTATCACATTCCTCAAAGACAAGTACATCAGGTATATGGAATATCTTTCTATTTACGATTCACCCAAAGTGAGCAAAAGAGCACTTCCTTTGAAGGAGAATGGCTCGTATATGGAAACACTGTATAGGAACCTCCCCAGTCCTTTGTCAGACTTCCATCCCTGGTTATGCTTCAAGCGTGCAGGTTCAGAACAGATTCCTGTTACGTACCACGAGGTCGCACAGTTCTAGTGTACTTGAGGTTGTAACTTTTTTTCATTACAAAAAAACCTATCAAAGACAAAATGGAAATATTCCTCAATTCTATCTCCCAGTCATTTGGCAATAGTATTCCAAGACTTATATATATAATATACATCATATATAATGCATATATACAATGACATATACCCACATATACATATATATAATCAGATACTTGATATTTTAACAAATAATATATACATATATATATATATATACACTGTTATTTCTTTGTAATTTAACCAATTGAAGACTGTTGACTCCCCCTTATGACAGATGAGGAGTTAGGTGATTAGACTTCCCTCCCCCTGCCTCCATTCTGGTAGTTCATATTTTCAGTGCTTCTATTTGTACTTTAATTCGTTTGACGCTGTGTTTCCTCTTCTATCAACTTGTCACTCATGGTTCCTCTCTGTTAAAGGTGCTGGCAGGCGACCCTCTGTTCCACGGCTCTGCATTCCCACCTTCATCTTTTGTCAGTTGAACTTGGACAGTGTCAAGGATGACAAAATTCACATTCACTTCTATATGCACATTGACTTCGCTGTGTTTTGAGAGATTTTTGTTTTGTTTTGTTTTGTTTTGTTGAATCCAGGGTGCTTCACCATGGAGTCACACCCCCAGTTCATCTTTTTTAAAAAATTTGAGACAGGATCTCACTAAGTTGCTTAGGGCCTCATTATATTGCTGAGGCTGGATTTGAAATTGCGATCCTTCTGCCTCAGCCTCCCCAGTCGCCAGGATTACAGGCACACGCCACTGCACCTAGAGACTTCCATGACTTTCAAAATCGAGATCAAAATCATATCACATTTAGTTTGCTTCACATTTGTAGTTTCTTACACTATTTTCCCCTATTGTTCCTAATTGCCTTCTTTCCTTCTTACTGTTGGCACGAGCATATTCTTCATTATAGTGCTAACGTCAAACGGCTTCTTAGTCATCTATTGGCTACCTGTTGGCTTGGAATTGGCTTCATTCTTCTCATTGATTGACACTGTACTTGGAGCTCTCTGCCATTCTGTTCTAATGTGGGAAAAGCCACTTTGAAGGCTTTTTGCACAGTGCTTATGCTGGGATGGCTCTGATGGACTCCTGGTCAGGTCCCACCTCTTCCTGGTATGTTATGTCTTTCTGTTTTAGGCAGTGGGGCAGGGAGTGGGTCGTTCTCATCTTTTTGATGGAGAACAATCCCATGTAATTTACTTAGCACTTGAAAGCTAATCCTTCTGAGTTCATATCCAAAAAGATGATTACTCTCACTTATACGGCTATAGACTTCCAAGTTCTAACTAATTTTCCTTCATGAAGCTGAAAGCGTTATTTCGTCATCTTCTGCCATTCCATATTCCCAAAGACAAATCTCATGCCACTCTGATTATCATTCTTTTGTAAGTACCTATGTTATTTTCCTCCCTCTGGAAACTTTTTTAGCATCTTCTGTTTATTGTTGGTATTCTAAAATTCCACAGCATTGAATCCAGTAATTGATATTTTTTTCATTTATTTTGCTTAGCATTCAGCAAGCTCTTTTAGTCTAGAGATTCACTTTCTTCAATTCTGATGAATTTTCATATCTATCTACCTATGTATCTATTATCTATTTATCTATCTATCTATCTATCTATCTATCTATCTATCATCTATCTTTTTTGTTTTGTTTTGTTTTGTTTTGAACTGGGGATGGAACCCAGGAGGAGCACTTTACCACTGAGCTACACCCTGAGTCCTTTCTATTTTATTTTTAAGACAGGGTCTTATTTAGTTGGCTGAGGGTCTTTCTAAGTTGCTGAGGCTGGTCTCAGGCTTGTTATCTTCCTCCCTCAGCCTCCCGAGTCACTGGGGTCACAGGCATGGACCATAGCCCTGGATGATATGTCATTTCAAGATTAGGCTGTAAGGATTCTGGCTTCTGTCTTGGACATTCTCTCCTGCACACATTCCTTCTCTCCTTCTCTCTCTCTCACACTTATCACTTGCTCTGGAGAGGCAAGCTGCCTAGTCATCAGGAGATTCAGGCAGCCTATAGGGAAGCCCAAGTGGCAGGCAGCTGAAAAGCAGCCAACACCAGTAAGGAAATGAGCTACTACCTACCACATAAGTGGACCGATGAGTGAGTAGATTCTCTCCCACCTGGGCCTCCAGATGAGACTATAGTTCTGGCCACAGCTGGAGTGCAACTTCATTAAAGACTGGGAGCCAGAACCACCCAGCTTTAAGAATCTGTCCCCAGATCCTTGCCCTGCAGAAACTGAGTACAATAATTACTTTTTAGCCATTAATATTTTGGGAAGCTGGGGCTGTAGCTCAGTGGCAGAGCACTTGCCTAGCACATGTGAGGCACTGGTTTTGATCCTCAGCACCACATAAAAACAAATAAATAAAATAAAGGCATTCTGTTCATCTACAACTATTAAAAATTTATGAAAAATATATTTTAGGAAATTAGTTACATTGCAGATAACTAATACATGGGGCTTTGTACCCAAGTCCCTGATGTACCAACTCATTAAAAGATACAGGAAAGTTGGTTAACTGCCATGGTTTGGATATGGTATGAGTGTGTTCCCAGTGTTTATGTGTTGAAATTTAATTCCCATTTTAAGGTGTTAAGAAGGGTGGAAACTCATTGCAACCATGGCGGTTAGAGGTGAGGCCTTTGGGAGGTGACTAGGATTAGATAAGTTTATCAGGGTGGAGCTCTCATGATTGAACATTGGTGGCTTTTATAAGAAGAGGGAGAGAGACTGAAATTCAAACACATGTACTCTCTGTCTCTTGCCATGTGACACCCTGTGCCACTGTGGGACTCTCCCAGGAAAAAATTTTCTCTAGATACAGGCCGTTGAATCTCTTGAACTGTAGGCAAAATAAATTTATTTTTATAAAGTAACCCAGCCTCAAGAATTGTGTTACAGTAATGCAAAACACTAACCTCATGAGCTCTAGTTTCTCACAAATTAAGGATAACCATTTTTGCCTCACCTGGGTTTAACATTTGGCTCCTTAATGTTATGAATGAAAAACTAAAGTCCAAAGGAATGGAGAGAAAATAATTGACAGATGAGGTAGTTCATGGACAGAGAAAGTACAAGAGAAATCCAGTTTCAGAAACTATTCAGAAAAAGACTCAGGACTGGAATCAAGAGCTTGTGACTGCAAGTCATTTTCCCTGCCCTTCCTGAAGTCCCACGTGCTGCCCTGCCGGGCAAGCTGTGATTGTCAAACAGTCACTCCAGGTTTCAGAAAAACAGACAGTAGATAAGTTATGCATTGTGCATGCCCAACCAAGAGAATTGCATTTCTTCCATGACAAATCTGGGGGCAAGTGCAAGGTCAGACTTATTCCAGTTCAGCTTTCACACTGTAAGCTGACCTACTGCCAGTCACCCCTGCCTTCCTGTGTTTGGTGCCTCGCCAGCCATCCCAACAGGCTGAGTCCAAGCGTGGGCACCTGGCCAGAAGGTGACTAACACCGTTTCTGTGCGCCCAGACCATTTACAAAAGGCAAATAGCTCCTTTTTCAAAAACCTTGCTAGACGAGTTGGTATCAGTAACTTCAAACTACAAATGCTCCTTTGTTTTGCAATTTGAGTAAAGAATGGTTGACTGAGAGAGGAGAGGAAAAAAGGCTCGCCCTATGATAAGCTGAAGCTAGGCCACTTGGGCAGTGGTGGCCAAGTTCAACAGGGTCTCCAACTTTTTTAATTTAAGAAATTTCTCTCTTACAGACATATTTCTGTAAGCTACTTTATCTTCTCAACTTCTGTCTACTGAGGGGGGAAAAGCAATGCTTTAAAATGAAAAAAAAAAAAAAAAGAATCTGATCCCCATCAGATTAAAAATATATGTGCATCACTTTTTCTCAGCCTTTTAAAAGATCAACTATAAAAACATATGTGTATGTAGACTCAAACTGGAAGAGAAAGTGCAAATAGAAATATAGTTGTGGTAGGGTCATCTCTTTCCATCTGTAATTTTTTATTCTTTTTTTTTTTTTTTTTTTTTTTTTGCCGTGCTGAGGATTGATCTCAGGGCCTTGTGCTTGCAAGGCGAGCACTCTACCAACTGAACCATATCCCCAGCCCATAATTTTTTATTCTTAATGCTATATGTAATATACAAACATTATAAATGTTTTATATATAGTACTATATATTAATATATTTTTAAAAATTTTATAATACTGGGAATTAAACACAGGGTGTTCTATCAGTAGGCTACATCCCCAGCACTTTCTTACATTTTTTATTTTGATGCAAGTTCTTATTAAGTTGTGGAGGCTGGCCTTGAATTAATACACACACACACACACACACACACACACGCACTCTATATGTAAATAATTTATATATTTTTTTCTTTTTGAGATGGGGTTCTTGCTATGTTGCCCAGGCTGGCCTCAAACTCCTAGACTCAAAGGATCCTTCTGCCTTAGTCTGGGATTTATATTATATATTTTTACATTGTATTTTTGTATATTTAAAAATATATATATATGTATATATATACATATATATATATAATTTTTTTTTTTTTGGTACTGGGGATTGAACTCAGGGGCACTCCACCACTGAGCCACATCCCCAGCCCTATTTTGTATTTTATATAGAGACAGGGTCTCACTGAGTTGCTTATGGCCTTGCTAAGTTGCTGAGGCTGGCTTTGAACTCAAGATCCTCCTGCCTCAGCCTCCCAAGTGCTAGGATTAAAAATATTTTTTAGATGTTGTTAGACCTTTATTTTTATTCATTTATTTAAATGTGGTGCTGAGAATCAAACACAGTGCCTCACACAGGGTAGGCAAGTGCTCTACCACTGAGCCACAACCCCAGTCCCTACATTGTATTTTTAATTTAAAATTTAAATGTTATGTTTCTATCTTGACAAAATTGTACTTACAAGATCTTTTGGATTTGAGTAATCACCAGAGTTATGGTTTAGGTTTTCAGTGTTCATGTGTCTCAGTTAAGACTGGAATGTACAGCTGGGCACAGTGGCCCAAGCCTGTAATCCCTGTGGCTTGGGAGGCTGAGGCAGGAGGATCGTGAGTTCAAAGCCAGCCTCAGCAAAAGTGAGGTACTAAGCAACTCAGTGAGACCCTAAATAAAATATAAAATAGGGCTGGAGTGTGGCTCAGTGGTTGAGTGCCCTTGAGTTCAATCCCTGGTACCCCAGCACCCACCCCCCAAAAGAAAAGACAGGAATATAGCCAGGCACAGAGGCACATGCCTGTAATCCCAACTACTCAGGTGGCTGAGGTGGGAGGATCACAAGTTTGAGGTCAGTCTGGGCAATTTAGTGAGATCCTGTCTCAAAATAAAAACTGAAAAGAGCTGGGGATGTGGCTCAGTGGCAGAGTGCCCCTGGGTTCAACCTCTATTTCCACATGTACCAAAAAGAGGAGGATGTAAACTCTCCGAGAGCAGGAACTTCATCTAAGATTTTCTTCCAAATTTTAAACATCAACTCCTCCTGGAAAACTGTTAAAAATGTCAGTGATATCAGTCCAGCCCCAGAGTCTCAGTTGAAGTGCAAGGATTTTGCTTTTTGCCATTTTCCTGAATGGCACTCAGGCAAGTGACCACAGCCAGAACTCTGAGGGATGCAGCATGAGGCTGTTCATGTCCCCCACTGAGCAGAACTGCTCCCCCTAACACACAGAGCTGGACCAGCGGGGTGAATCCTGACTCTGCCATTCCTCAGTGTTTATCTTCACCCCTGGAACTTGTGTCCTTTAGTATGGGTGTGCTACCACCCATTTAAAAGAACATCTAGCACCTGACATCGCTAATATTGATGTCATAATAAACCCCAGTAATGGAATCTGAAACTTCATTTTAGTACATTTTTAGTCCCTAGACTAAAAGCTTGGAGGATTCCCCAGGAGGATGATCTTCAATGACTATGAACTTGGTGAGCATCACAGCTGAGGAGTAACACTGAAAATGCAGATCAAGCGAATATTTCTCTTAATGAACATGAGCAACCTGACCTTGTTCCTGTGCCCTGCCCAGTGGATGGAAGAATGGAAGGAGGTAAGTATAAATGTCCCAGAGGTTGAAGGATTCATCTCCAGGGAAACTAACCAACATAAGAGAAAAGATCTTGCAGGTGTGTGTGTGTGTGTGTGTGTGTGTGTGTGTGTGTGCGCGCACGTGTGATCAAACCCAGGGGCTTGTCCAAGCTAAGCATGAGCTCTAACACTGAGCTGCACGCTGCAGCCCAAGGTCTGAAGATCTGATCACCTGTTGGAATGGCCAGGTTCCTGCACCATCACCCAGCAGATGGCTGCTGATGGCTCCTCCCTCAGTTCCAATCAGCCTGAGGACCTAATATGAGCAGAGAGGAAAATCCCCAGAGGTTAGATGGAACCTTTCACCATGAGCATGTCAATTAAAAGCAAACACAAACTTCTCAAGGATCAGTGCGTGGAAAAGTTAGAGTTGATCACTGTGGTGATAGGAACTTGCATTAACTAAAGGGGAGGCTTGACAAGGCAAATCTGTGTAAACCAAATTCCTCAAAGGAAGTGGCTGCAGAAATAAAATCCTGGAAGGAGAGATAAGGTCTGGAAGAGATCCACCAGCAAGTAAATGACAGTGAGGGAAAGTAGGCCAGAACAGGACAAGAATTTTAGAGAATCATTTCAGAAGTTCCAGAAAAGAAAATGCTTTTTCAAAAGTACTGAGGGCTGTGATTCTAGACTTTGAGGTCCATGCCTGGATGCATAGACAATTGAATTTTACACAGGCAATGACAGCACATTTCAGAACACGGGGGACAGGATCTACAAACTGCAGTCAGTGGAGCTGGGGCTGGGGAGGATGCATACACAAATATTTGATGATTTGAATAGAAATACTAAATGATTTGGTTTCATGGAGTCCAATGGTGAAAACCAGAAGGTACTGAGCACTGTGGACAACATTCTGAAGGCAATAGTCTCTAGTCTAGGACTCGGGGTCCAGCTGGATTATCAACCAAGTGTCAGTCTAAAGTATAGATGTTCTTTGATCTCACCAAGGGATAGGTTCCAGAAACCACCGTGGATAATGAAATCCACAGTGCTGAAGTTCTTTATTTAATACAGCCTAGCATGTGCACATTTCTTGGCATTGTTTAAATCATCTCTAGATTATTTATAATGCCCAGGACAATGTAAATGCTCTGCAAGCCATTGTTAGACTATATTATTTAGGGAATAATAACAAGAAAAAGTCTGTATGTGTTGTGTATGGTTGAAATTTTTTTCCCAAGAATTTTCAACATGAAGTTGGTTGAACCTGAGGATGCGGAATCCACAGATATGGGGGACCAACTGAACGTGCTTTCAGACCTGTAATGGCTGAAACTTCACCTCCATGCACCCTCTCTATTAGAAGTTACTGGAGGAGTCACACAGCTGAAAGGGAAAATCAAGGCAAGTGCTACAGCTGGAATCTGGAATGTCTCCAAAGGGCCTTGTGTGCCCAGCCTGCAGTGCTGTTGAGAGGTAGTGGAGTCGTTAGGAGGTGGAGCCTAGTGAAAGGAAGTTAGGTCATTGGGGGTGTGACATTGAAGAGGACATTGGGACCCCAGCTCCTTTCTCTCTTTTGCAGCCACCATGAGTTTAGCTGTTTTCCTCGCCATGCCTTCCCCACCATGATGCACTGTGCCACTTTGGACCAAAAGCAACAGGACCAAGCAGCCAGAAACTGAAACCTCTGAAATCATGAGCCAAAATAAACCTGTTCCTCTTATAAGTTGATTAGCTCAGGTATTTTGTTACAGTGTTGGAAAGCTGGCTAGCACATCAGGAAGGAATAGAATCCAGGAAACAGGGAAGCCAACCCCAGAGAAGTGAGAGGAGTACCCAGGATGGTGAGAAAAGGTGATCCCAGGACAGCAGATGTGCTCCAGGGATTAAGGATAATGACTCCAGGCTGCTGCAGAAAGGAAGGGGACTCTACATTGGAGGTAAGTGACAAGGACATCGATGGCTCACTGATGTTCAGGAAGAGGTTTACATCTGTAGCAGAGAGTTTGGTTTTCCCTGCTAAGTTCAAGGAAAACAGCGCATAGCAAAGGTGTGCATTCATTCTAAGGAAAACAGAGTTCTGAATAGAATTTATATAGGTGGGATAAAAACTGACATCAAACTAAGAAAAATTAGGTGTCTATCAGGAAGAACAGGGAGATGGGGGAAGAATGGGAATCTCTTCTACAAAATCTGAAAATCTTTAAATGCAGCATAAGCATGTCATTTAGAAATATGAAAGCAAATTCCAGAAGAAATAGATCTGAGTGCTGGTTTCTAGGGGCACACACATGGAAAGGTGGTAGGAGAAGGTAGGTGCTTGCCCTCCTATTTTATTTAGCTAATGGTTTTAAAGCAAATCTGTAGGCACTATCAAAGTCCACTTAAATTAGGAAAACTGTTTTATAAGAAAGGCATGGTCTAAACATAAAGATGTAAAAAGTTACAGTTGTCCCCTGGCTGTTACCTATGGTTTTGCTTTGCATGGTTTCAGTCACCCACAGGCAATAGTAGTCCAAAAATATTAAATGGGCCAGACATAGTGGCATACACCTGTAATCCCAGTTACTCAGGAGGCTGAGGATCACAAGTTCAAGGCCAGTCTCAGTAATTTAGTAAGACCCTGTCTCAGAATAAAAAATAATTTTAAAAAATGGGACTGGGGATGTCAATCAGTGGTAAAGCTTTCCTGGGTTCAATCCCCAGTACCCTTCCAAATAAATAAATAATAAAGTGGAAAATTCCAGAAGTAAACAATTCATAAGCTTTTTTTACTCAGCATTCTGAGTAGTGGGATGAAATTTCTCCCACTGCACCATTCCAGCTGGGAGCTAAATCACCCCTTTGGTCACACTATACACTGCCACCCTTTGGTCACTTAGTTGCCATCTAAGTTATTAGATCAGCTGTGGAAATATCACAGTTCTGTGCTCAAGTAACCCTGATCTTATTTAATAATGGTCCCAGAGTTCAAAAGTAATGGTGCCGGCAATTTGGAAATGCCAAAGAAAACTGTAAAGTGCCTTCTTTAAGTGAAAGTATGATAAGATTTGAGATGGGGCAGGGACCACATTCACATAAGTTTTATTATAATATAATTGCTCTAGTTGATCATGTAGGTGTTGGCTTATTACTGAACCTAACATCTGAATTAGACTTTATCACATGTTTGTACATAGAGGAAAATAGATAGCACAGGGTTTGGTACTTGGGGTACCAAGTTCCCCTATAGGTAAGAAGGGACAACTATATGACTTCAGCCTCTGGGTGACCACAGAAGTACATTTAATTTTGAGACTGGAAACATTTTTTTATTTAATCTTATTTATTTATTTATTATTTTATTTTATTTATAAGCAGTGCTGAGGTTTGAACCCAGGGCCCTACACATGCCAGGGAAGCACTACCACTGAGCCACAACCCAGTGACATTTTTTCTTGGCCAACCCCAAAGTCATAACACTGGACCTACAGATCTGGAAGTTGAACCCTAGAGGCACGACCAGGCCCAATACCACACAGTTACATCATAAATGCTGTTTTATTTTCCAATTGCAATACATCTGAGGAGTACAGAGCCTTGCTGAGGTCTAGTGCAGGTCGGACATTATCCTTGACAACATGAAAGTAAAATATCATCTGAGAGAAGCCGGGACAAAGAAAGGTAGAAAGGATGGAAGCTGAATTCTTTTATTGTCATTCAACTACTGTTGAATAATAATCCACCCTCAGACAATAAGCATTCATTATTGCTTACCAGTGTATGGATTAGCTAGGCAATTCTTCTTATCTCATCTGGGCTTCCTCCTGCATCTGTGGGTCAAAGAGGCAGTTCTGTTGATCTTGGTTGGGCCCATGCTTGTTTTGGGGCTGGCTGGCTGTTGGTGTGGTGGGTCTCTCCTCCACGTGGTCTCTCATGTCCAGCAGGCTAGCACAGCTTGTGTAATGGTGGTGGCAGAGCTCCAAGAAAGCAGAAGCAGATGAGGCTTAGGCCTCAGGTAATACTGCTTGAACCACATTCTGCTTCCCAAGCAAGTTCAGGTCAAGTCCAGATTCCAGGGGTAGGAAAACAGACTCTGTATCTCTTGATGAAGGGGTATGGGGTGAGGATGGGGAATCTGTGAAGTCACATTGCAAAGAACATGGATCTGGGGAAGGATCAAGAATTGGGACTGCTTTTGCAATTCATCTACCACCAAGACAAAATAAAATACTGAAGTTCATGAAACCAAACATGCGGGGACAAATATATTGTTTGAAAAAACAAAGGTAACGAATAAGAGATTCAGAGTACTGCATCTACTAAAGACGAAGGGCAGGACAAGGGGCGGTGACCCATAAACTAATTTTTCATTTGGCATTAAAGAAATCAAAAGATAGCCTGAAGTTGATAAGCATATTACAGGTGGAGCACCCCAATCTGAAAATCCAGGATGCTCTAAAATCTGAAGCTTTCTGAAAACTGACTTGATACTGAAAGTGGAAAATTTCACATCTGACCTCTTGTGACATAGTCACAGCTAACACAGGCACACTTAAAAAGCTGTTTAAAATTATTGTCTATATGTATAAGGTGTGTACGACCCATATTTGGATTTTATGTTCAAACTTGGGTCCCATCTCCAAAAATCTCATTATGTATATGCAAATATTCCAAAATCTGAAAAAAAAATTTGTTGTAGATGGACACAATACTTTTATTTTTGTGGTGCTGAGGATTGAACCCAGTTGCCTCACACATGCTAGGCAAGTGCTCTACCACTGAGCTATAGCCACAGCCCCTAAAAATATTTGAAACCTGAAATGCTTCTGGTCCCATGCATTGCTCTAAAGCAAAATTAGGAATATGAAGTTGTTTAAGCTTTTCTGAACTATTTAATGATCATTCCTTGGGAGGGAAAGATCAGATTTCCAAGTTGGACTCAGTATAATATCTGTGCACCTCACATGCCTTAGTAGCTAGGTGGGGCTGCATCCCCCAAAATTCATGCATTAAAAACTTAATCCCCAAAGCCTAGGTTGTAGGGAACTGGATGGGGGACTTTGAGGAGGTAATTAGGGATAGTTGGGGTCACAAGGGTGGGCCCCCATGACGGAATCAGTAGTTATGAGACCTGAGCACGTATACTTCCTCACTCTTTCCATGTGGTACCCTTTGCCATGTTGTGACATAACAAGAAGGCCCTGGCTGAGGCCAGGATCTCTGATATTGGGCTTCCCAGTCCTTAGAACTGTAAGAAATGTTTCTTTTCTTTATATACTACCTAGTCTCTGGTATTTTGTTATAATATCATGAAGCAGTCCAAAACAAGTGGTAAATCTTACTTTGAATTTTTTAAAAGACATTTCTCCTCTCCTGGCCTGCTTGAAGTGACAGAGAAGAGCTTTCTGAAAGCACTTGACCTTTACAGATTTTGGTGGTAGAGCCCTCTGATCTTGTCTGATCTCAGACAAGTGGAGAGACCTCAGGGAAGTGATTAAGGTATGAACCTCTGACTCCTACATTATCACATCCCAAGTTAGATCATTTTGCTTTGTAGCTACCTACATTTTTATGTTTGTGTGATGTAGGTCTTGCTAAAGGTGAAACACCTACATAACCAGCATGAAAGGGGGGAACATTGGTGGATAGACCAAGGGTCAGCAAACACTTTTTGTAAAGAACCAGACAGCAGATGATTTCTTCCTACTCAATTCTGCTAGTGTTGCATGCTGTGGTCCAGAAGTAAGATATGGACAAATAAACATGGCTATGTTCCAATAAAACTTTATTTACAAAACAGGCAGTGGGCTGAACCTGGCCTACAGGTTATAGTTTACTGACCACTGCCTAGACTTGTGGTTTATATAATTATTTTTTCCAGTGCTAGGGATTGAACCCAGGGCCCCACATGTGCTAGGTTCATGCTCTACTGCTGATTACACCCCAAGTCAGACCAGTAGCTTTCAAAGTGTGGCACCTGAGCCAGCAGCATCAGCATCACCTGGAAGTGTCTTAGAAATGTAAATTCTCAGATTCCACTCAACCTCTGAGGTGAGGGCCATTAATATGATCCTACAAGAGCTCAATGGGATATAGATAAACCTCAAATATGAGAAAAACACTGCCCTAAACCAATGATTGCATAAAAAATATTATACTTGAATATCTTAGGAAAAATGCAAGAGATTTTGAGTTTCTAGGGAGGACTGTCATCTTAGAACTTCTTGCAGCGCCAGGATACCAATTGCCAGAGGAAAGAAAGCTAAGCCTCCCACTGTCTCCACTGCACTGAGGACTGGTGATATTATATCTTCGGTCAAAGCTTATCTGAACAGGCCATTTGACACTTGTTTGAAGTTCTTGCTCTAAGATTCTTAAAGGTAATTGCTCAAACAAATGCTCTCAAGAGATGAATTCCTCATGGCTTTAGGATGCAAGTGGTTTAAGTGACCTTTTGATAGAGAGGTGTTAGCTTTCTGTGACTGACAAATACCTGAGATAATCAACTTAAAAGGTTATTTTGACCCATGGTTTCAGTGATTTGAGTCCATGCTGATTTGGTTCCATTGCTTTTGGACCCATGGCAGAAATGTGTGGCAGAGGAAAATTTGTTGACCTTGAGGTGGCCAGGAGGCAAAGAATAAAAGGGAAAGCACTCAGGCCACCCCCCCACCAATGACCTAACTTCCTTCCCCTAGGCCCCACCTCCTATAGGTCTCACTGCCTCCCAATAGCACCACAGGCTGGCAACCAAGACCTCAGCAGATAAGCCTTTGGGTGACATTTAAGGTCTAAACAACAGCAAGAGGTGAAAGTGTTGAACATTTTATTAAGTTTTAAAAGTTTTACATTTGTGATTCACTAAGAAATAGCAGTGCTGCTTCTCAAAGACATTATCCTTTAGTGCATGGTCATGGCTTTAGGAGTTGCGGAGTACTGCTATTTCTCTATTGTAGTTACCGTGCATTCACATTCTTGGTTCAGGACCGGGAAAATGAAGTCCTCTTCTTCCTTCAGGAAGCACAAACAGTTATAACTCCAGATCCAGCTGGTTGTTACCACACATTTGACTCTACAACATCCAAGGTGGGCTAGAGTCTGTTTCCCCGGGGTGAGAGCCTTGAACCTACTCAGAGGAGAGGCTGAAAGAGGGAAGCATAGAAGTACTTCTCGGAATGGGCCTAGAATGCAGTTGTGCATGTGTGTGGTGAAGTGTATGTCCCAAACTCTAGTCTCATAACTGTATCTAAGCAGATTGTTCTGTGGTATTAAGAACACTCACATGAGCTGGGGTTGTAGCTAGCTCAGTGGTGGAACACTTGCCTTGCATCTATGAAGCACTGGGTTAGATCCTCAGCACTCCATAAAAAATAAAGGTACTGAGTCCATCCGTAACTTAAATTTTAAAAAAGAATATTCACATGGTTACATAGCTATCACCACCATCTACCTCCAGAACTTTTTTTTATCTTGCAAATTTGAAACTCTCCCCAATAAACACTAACCTCTCATTCCCTATCCACCCTGACCCTGGCACCAACCATTCTATTTTCTGTCTGAGTCTAACTACACTAAGGATCTCATAGAAGTGAAATCACATGGTATTTGTCTTTTCATGACTGGCCTAAGTTTTATTTTTATTTATGTACCAATTTATTTATTGAAGTACTGGGCATTGAACCCAGGGGTGCTCTACCGCTGAGCAATATCCCCAGCTCTTTTTATTATTATTATTTTGAGACAAGATCTCACTAAGTTGCCCAGGCTGGCCTCAAACTTATTATCCTCCTGCCTCTGTCACCTGAGTAGCTGGGATTACAGACATGCGTTGCAGTGCCTGGCTTATTTTTAAAAGCACTTTTAATGTACACAGAACATTATCCTTACCATGAATAAGAATAAAATGGGTGTAATTGTTATTTCTAAAGCAGAAGTCTCAACCCAGAGCTCTTAGATGAGCCCCAGGGATATAAAGCCATTATGGAATGTGTCTCCTATTGGTGAAGTTCTCATAGGATCTTAAACCCAGAAAAATTAAAGATTTTCGTAGCTTTTCTAGGTCTCCTCTGCTTTGACAGCATCCTCTTGGTGTCCCAAATCAAGTTCAGCTACCTCCAGTTAGCAAAACCACCAGTGTGGTCAGATCGCTTGTATGATCCAATCATACCATTTTGCTGATGATCAAGTTTGACTCCTAACAGAAGGGTTCACTCTCCCTGTAAACTCCTAGCCCCAAATTTACCTTGCCACTGAAGAACTCTGACCTTGCTTTCCTCATATGAAAAATATTTGATATAGCTTGGATGTGGTTTGAGTATGTCCCATGCTCCCCAAGGTTCACATGCTAGAAGCCTGGTTCCCAAGGTGGTAGAGTTAAGAAGGTGGAACCTTTAAGAGATGGGCCTGGTGCAAGGTGGTCAGGTCACTAGAGGCCTCACCCTAGGAAGGAATTAATGTTCTCAAGGGACCCCAGTTAGTTTTCACGAAAGAAAGTTGCTACGAAATGAAGCAAACCTGGTTCCTGAATTCCTCCCACCATGGTGCCATCCACCATATCTGATATAGTCAAGGAGGCCCTCACCAGAGGCCGAACAGATAGGGCTATCCAATCTGGGACACAGCCTCCAAAACTATGAGCTAAATAAACCTCTGTTCTTTGTAAGTACCCAGTTTTAACTATTTAGTTAAAGCAATGCAAAAGAGTAACTAACATAAATGCAAAAGTCAAAACCCTAAGATACTACTTCATACCGATTAGGATGGTTATGATTTTAAAAAAGACAATACGTATTGGCAGGGACATGGAGAAATTAGAAAACTTGTATGTTGTTGGTAAGACTATACAATGGGACATCCACTATGGAAAACAGTATGGTGGTTCTTTAAAAGTTAAAGATAGACTTTCCATATGATCTAACAATTCCACTTCTGGGTATCTATTCAAAAAAATTGGAAGCAGGAGGCACTGGGGAATTAAATTGACCAAATTATGTTGTGTGCATGTTTCAATATGTAACAACAAAGTCCCACTAATATATCTAATTATAATGCACCAATAAAACAAAATTTTCTGAAAAGCCCACCTTGAGGAAAAAAATAATTGAAAGCAGGAACTCTAACAGATATTTGCTCACTCGTGTTGATAGCAGCATTGGTCGTGGCAGTTAGATGGCACAAGCAACCCAAAGGGTCCACTGATGGAAGAATTATAAACAAAATTGGGGCATACATTCAATGGAACATGATTCTGCCTTGAAAAGAATGGAATTTTGACGCAGGTTATAACATGAATGAAACTTGAAGACATTCCAAGAAGCAGAATTAAGTCAGTCACAAAAGACCCAGGACTGCATGTTTCCACATAAATAAGGCCTCAAGAGGAGTAAAATCCACAGAGACAAAGTAAAGGGTAACTACCAAGAGCTGGGGACAGGAAGCCATGGATTAGTGCTCCCGGGGTTAGGAGTTTCAGTGTGGGAAGATGAAAATGTTCTGGAGGCCGATGGATTAAGATTGATAGTTGTGCATTATGTGAGCATACTTAACACCAGTAAGCTATGCTGGTAGTAAAGGGGTATACTTCATATTGTATGTATTTTACCATAAAACATTTTTTAAAATATTTACTATCTGATCATTACTCCCTGCTGCTGCAGAAAACTTAGAAGCCTTCTGTCAAGTTTATCACCCAACATTGTATTCCAGAAACAAAATGGTTTCTCAAAAGTTGGACCTTACTTCCTTGTTTGCATTCTTGGGTAGAAAGTCACTTTAGTGCCACATCTTTTCCTACTCCATCCCTCCCCAGCAGAGGCAAATAGTTTCAAGCCAGTTTCAAGGGGCATCAGGACAAGCCCCTTGTGGGCTTAGACCAGCTTCCTGACACTCAAAGGCCAACGAGACAGAAGAGGTAGGCAGTCACCAAGCTCAGTTCAGAGGAGGGTCAGGAGGGAAGCCCATCTGTCTGGCCACCTGCCTTGTGATGGCATCACCAGCAGAGTGGTCATGAGCAGAGGCAGGCCCCCAGGATGGATGGACACTTCTTTCCTCTTGGAAGTCACTTACCTCACCGAAGTGTTTCTCGATGATCTTCAGGGAAGCCTGGCTGATCTGACGGTTCTCATGCAGCTGTAAAGCCTCGATCCGATCGATCCCGCCCAGTTCCTCTATCAGAAGGCGCAGGCTTTCCTTCTCACACAGCTTCTCTGCTACCTGGGAGCCACACAAGACATGGTGAGACCTGGGCAGTGTCCTGGGGAGGTAGAACCTGTGCCCACCCTCGTGGGAGCTTCCCTCAAGGGAATAAGACCAGAGGCTCCTGGTCCAGCAGGAGACAAGTTTCATGTCGATTAGAATGGGCATGATCTTAGCCAGGCACGGAGGTGCATGCCTGTAATCCCAGCAGCTTGGGAGGCTGAGACAGGAGGATTGCGAGTTCAAAGCCAGCCTCAGCAATTTAGTGAGGTGCTAAGCAACTCAGTGAGACCTTGTCTCTAGATAAAATACAAAAAAGGACTGGGGATGTGGTTCTGTGGTTAAGTGCCCCCGAGTTCAATCCGTGGTACCAAGAAAAAAAAAAAAAAGAAAAAGAAATGGCATGATCTTCCCATTTCAGGCATTTATGATTTATAAATATACCATCATATATATATATATATATATATATATATATATATATATACACACACACACACATATATATATATAATATCTAGGTATGAAATACATGTATAACATAAATACATGTATATAAATGTATATTTATATAAAACATTTACATAAATTGTGTATTTTTTTTAACCACACAAAATACAATATTTTTAGACTATCAACTTAAAAAGGATGGTAGGGGGTTTTTTTTGGCTGAATATATTACTGTCCATAAATCATTATTATCACTATTTAGTAGATATCCCCTTCTGATTAATGAAAATTATTTAATAAAGTTTGAAAGAATGTTCTAGTAATGCTGCGTAAGTGCAAGCATTCTAATCTAAGCTCTCTAGAAAGCTTTTGTCACAGAAGTCGCAGTGTGGCAGAGAATGAGGTCCTTGAGAGTAGACCACAGGAAGGAATTTAATCGGGGCCAGTCACTGGCTTATTCATCAAGGGTTAGTCGTCCCCTCCGAGGTTTATCTACATTGTGGGTGAAGCACACAAAGTTAGAAATACAGGGTTGATTTAGAAAAGGTCCTTCTATCACTCACCATGGGGGGCAACAAGTAATTGTTACAGAGTAAAAAGTACAATATCATAAATGGTCTGGGTTGAGTTACAGAAGATGCAAAGGGCAGGCTTGGAAGGGATCACAGATCCTTAATGAATGGCCCTTTGCCAGAGATACCATCCCTTCTTTTGGGATAATGACATTCCAAAAGAAGGGATAGTAAGGACAAAGTTTTGAAGGCAAGTGTCACATATGACGAGGAAAGAGTAGTTCAGCTAGATATCATATTTGGAGAACAGAGAAAAAAGTTCTCTGATATCATAATCTGAAGGTTGTAAGCAGTAACAAAAAACATCCTGTCAGTCAAATTGAACAATGCGAGCCACACTGTTGATCTGGTGAGTTTGAGCTGCATGTCTGAGCCTTGCTATCCTTCAGTCCTCTCTTTAGGTCCAAAATGAGTTATTGACTCGGAGTAAAAAAACTGAGGAAGAAACCAAAGTCTTATGTAAGCCTTAGAAAGAAAACTGGAAAATAAGAGATGATACCAGAGCATCAGGATCCAAAGAGAAGGATCTCAGACCTTGAAAGACCACCAGAAGGTCCAAAAGTTACTTCACAGGACCACAGCATCCCTCTCCTGGCCACCTGAAGCTTCCTGCAACTCCACCTGATCTTTCCCACCTTCAGTCCCAGGAACCACCACGATATAGGTGTTTTTTCTGGATCCATCGGATGCAATTTGCTCAGTGTATCCCAAGACAAATTCTAATGTTTAATTCAAATGATGCAGATGAAGTTATGTTTTTATAGCCTGGATGTGTTTTCATAAACTTGTCAGGTCCAACTTTGTCTATTGGCTGCTGGGTCTCTACCCTTCATCTGTATGATTTGCTTCAAGTGTCAGGGTGTAATTGGGCTGGGTTTTAAATCTGGCCTCCACTGAAGTCTATTCATTTTAAGATGGTTACATGAAAAGAATGCTCAAAGTAGGCTTTTAAAGGAGTTTCCTGGTGGTACTTTGAAGCTCTTCTAATGGCTTAGCCACATATAAAAGGAGCTTAATCAAATGAATATAGCTAGCTTCCAAGATGGCCCCAAATGACTCCTGGTATTTATGCCCTTGTGTCATTTCCCATTGGGTTGGCTAGTGCTGTCTTGTGTAAGCAACAGGGTACTGTTGAAATGACAGTATGACTTCCAAGGCTAGGTCATAAAAGGCATTGGGACTTCCATCTTGCTTTAATTTGGCTTGCTCCCTAGAAAGCCAGCTGCCATGATGTAAGGATGCTCACACAACCCCATGGAGAGTCCACAGGGTGAGTGACTCACCAGCCAGGTGGGTGAGCCACCTTGGAAACTGATCCAAGTGGAAGCCTGCAGATGACATCAGGCTGACATCTTGACTGAACCTCATACAAGACCCTGAGCCAGAACCATCCTGCTAAGCTGGCTCCAGATTAACTCCAGAAACTTATGTGAGATACTCTATTTTGGATTTAAGCTACGAAGGGTTAACGTGTTATGCAACAATATAGACCTAAGACAAGTAATATATAAACATTGGCTTAATTTTCCCTTGTTATTTAACTAAGACTTTTCTAGAATTCTAGTTCAATTCTTTGTAGTCCCTTTCCCCAGTCACATAGCTGAATGGAGCAGGAACTTCCTGGGGGTCCCACAAGACTGACCCCTGATAAATTGTGCAGCTCCTTTTAGCGCATCCTATATTTTATCTTTCTCTACCCTCACTGTGTAGAAGTGTCTAGCACTCCTACAATAAAATTAATCATTCTCAAATTATTCGTGACTTTGGTCCTATTTCAAACCTTCCACCAGTTTCCTGGCCTCACTCAGAATAAGTCAGCATCTTCACGAACCCTATGTGACCCAGCCCCTGCCTGCCTTCAGCCTGATCTCCTACCACTTTCCATCCTTTTGTTCTGGCCACACCCCCTCCTTGCCATTCCTTTTGCCTAGAATGTCCTTGCCCCATGATGTCCACAGACTCGCTTGCTTTTTCGACCTTGGTTCAAATGCTGTTCCTCAGAAAACATTCCTTCTCCTGACCACGGCACATACAATAACTCCGTTCGTTCCCCACCCTGAGAGATTAGTGACTACCCCTAATCTGATTTACACTATCTAGAACCCCCTCCCTGGTGTGTCTGGCCCCCACCCCACTAACACATCAGCTCTTCCAGAATAAGAACTTTGCACTGGCACATTCTGAGTATTCCAGATGGTGCCTGGCACCAAGACATTCATTTGAGAAGATGAAGGCAGTCATCCCTCTGAGCTGCTTCATTTTGTGTTGTCCATAGGATGCATGGTGAGGGAGGGTGGAGAGGAAAGAGCATCCTAGTTGGGTTTCCAGAACCAAACAAAATGTTTTAAAACTAGAGACTCGTGTTTCCAAAGCAACCTGTTGAGAAGAGCTCACCTGGAGGATGTGAGAGAGGACATTCAGAATGATGAGAACCATCCTCACATCTGGGACACTGAGCAGATGCAACAGTGGCCCCAAGACTCCAGAGTTGACAAGCCGAAACAACTGGTCCCTGGTGGCCCCCGTTGCGAAGTTAGCCACTGTCCACACAGCCTCTTTCTGAACTTTAAATTCCCCCTGCAGAGACAGAACATTTACATTCTCTACCTGTCCCAAAGAACCGAAATACAGTGATGCTGACTCGGTTCACCTTCTGGGTGGGATGGCGACAGTCAGGAATTTACTTGCAGTTTATATAGAATGCCTTGACTACCTGCCTCTGGTTCTTGATCAGAAGATGGCATCTGAGAAACCAAGAAACAGGAAGCAGTTCCAATGGGGCCCTGGAGAGAGTTTCTAAGGTCAGGTAGACTTATTTCCCTATGTCAGGTTATGGGGAAAATAGAACTAACATAATTCAGGTAATCTACACAGACTAGGAATTAGGCTTGAAATTTTAGATGATAGTGGCCTTTTTCTATTTTTGTTGTTGCTTTGTCTTTTGTTTTTATTTTTATTTTTTATTTTTTTGAACCAGGGATTGAACTCAGGGTCACTCAACCACAGAGCCACATCCCCAGCCCTATTTTGTATTTTATTTAGAGACAGGGTCTCACTGAGTAGCTTAGGGCCTCGCCAAGTTGCTTAGGCTGGCTCTGAACTCTCTATCCTTCTTCCTCAGCCTCCTGAGTGCTGGGATTACAGGCGTGCGCCACCACGCCAGGCTTGCTTTGTCTTTTGGTACCAGGGATTGAACCCAGGGGTGCTTAACCACTAAGCCACATGCCAAGCCTTTTTAAAAAGTTTATTTTGAGACAGGATAAGTTTGCTAAGTTGTGGAAGCTGGCTTTGAACTTGTGATCTTCCTGCCTCAGCCTCCTGAGCCACTGGGATCATAGGTATGTGCCACTGAGCCCAGCTCTATATTTCTAATTGTTCTGACCAAGTACAACTTTGGATACATTATATAGTGGGAAACACAAAAGTAATCTATGGGACTGAGTTGGCCCAGAGGTAAGATTCATATTGCTCCATGAATCTTTTACATTTATAAAAAGCACTGGGCCCAGAGATAGGCACTGGGCCTAATTTATCATGGATCCTTCTATTTCTAGGCTAAAGGACTTGCTCTTATTTTTTGGCTGGGGAAAACTGGCCTCAGGATTGAACACAAACAAAAATAAATAATTTATGGGGCCAAATGAGTTATATTTCAAAAGATGTGGTTTGAAATCTGAGTACTGCTTGCTTCACAACTGGATGTTTATAGAACAGGTATAGACTCAGGTACTCAGAATAGGAAGTGCTCAAAGATTGGAAGATGCTACCATCTGGACTACACACCTGCCTAGCTTTTCCTACCTGACATGCACCTGGGAACCCGCCATCCAATATCAGAACTGAGAAGCTTCCCTTACCCACACAATGGCACCTGCTTTCCCACCCCCAGTTGGAACTAACCACTCCTGACTGTAGATAGTTTAAAAGTAGCTCATTCAAAGGTGGCAAAAGGAAAACACTGATAACTGCTCCAGGGAAATGGGAATCAGGCAGTGGAAGGAAGTTTTATTGTTTTTCTACTTATATATTTGAATTTTCCACCTCTTTAATCAACTTCATCTATACACTGAAAAGCTACCTTTTTTCTTTCTTTGTATGACATCACCATAGCCTGATAAGTTTTTCCTCTTAAAACAAAGCAAGATCTCCTCCCTCTTGGCAAGCATATTCTTTGACCATGCCATTAGAGATAAGCCATTATTTACTAGCTCGAGATTATTCTGGATGTTTGAGCTGTGGGGTAACATTTTCATTGAACAATGTTTGTTTAGTCTTTCAGATATTCAATAGGCTCTTCATCATGGAAGGCCCCTTCCTTTTTTCAGACAGAAAGATTCATAGCTTCATTCTTGTGATCTCAATTTCCTTCTTAGCCTGCATCTAAATCCCTGAAGGAATCGGGGCCATAGGAAATCCTCTTTTGCTGTGGAGGTCGTGTGTGCCACTTACATCCTTTAGGAGATCCACCAAAGGCGGCAGCATGTTGAAAGCGATCAGCTGCTGGATGTGCTGGTGGGGCCCAGCAGCGATGTTGCTCAGGGTCCAGGCTGCTTCCTTCTTGATGGAGGTCTTAGGGTGCTTCAGGAGCTGGGGCAGCACACTCAGCAAGCCCGCATTGATGGCCAGCTGGGTCTGGTGATCCGTTCCCGTGACAACATTCCCCATGGTGCGGAGAGAAGGGGTCTGGAAGAACAAGGCTAGAAGTCTAACCAGTATCACAAATCTATCACAGTAAAGGTGACAATCACACCTCGCTCTGTGCCCTCCCAAACATCAGTCACACTATGGACTTTGAAAGCTCATGAACCAGAATTGAATCCATGATCTTTATAAATTCAGTACATTCATGGCTGTTTTTACATAGTTTTAAGGTACTTGCCAGCATCCCAAAAGTTCTGGCTCAAGTGGAACAGAGGTCAATGGATACCTTTATTAGGAAATGCTGTGGCTCCTTCTACTTTCTACTGGGGAAAACATTAAATTGATGATAGCATCTGTCATGTCAAAAACTTCCACTGCGTTTGTATTTGGCAGAGTGTCAAGCTTCTGTTATATTTAATTGTAACAAATGAACAAATTCTGGTGACCTTTCTTGGCGTATTCATGAACCCCCTCACAATAACTGTGAAGGTCCCTGTGACGGGTTTATTAATAGATCAAGGCAACGACTCTCCTAGAGAGACTGACTATGAACTTCTCTGGGATTCTCCGCACCATTGTGACAGTCTGCAGGAAAGCCCATCAATAGTTCAAGAGTTTTCCTAGCCTATTAGACTACATAGCTGCTCATGTGAGAGGCAGAAGCAGGACTATAGGCCAATCATAGTCTTGCCCCAGAACCTCTGTAAGAAGTTGCTTCTTCTCTTATTCTCTTCACTCTGTGTCCCCAGGTCGATTCCCAAACCAATCTTGACATCTGAGAAACACTCTACTCCTCTCAGAATGTGATCACGAAGGCTGTACATTCTACAATATTAGGCATAAAAATCAAGAGGGGCAGAGTAGGGGCATCTTAAATATAATATACCCACATCTCTTAAGACAGTATATTATGTAGGTGGTACATGTTTAATAACCTATCAAAGTGTTTGTTAATGATTTAGTTGCTATTTGTCTATATCAAGAGTATGGACTGGGGAGAATAATTTCTTTGTATTTGTATAAGGAATTCAAATATACAATGAACTTTGCATTCACACACACACACTATATACATACACACACACACACACACTATATATATATATACATATATATATATATGTATATGTAAACAAAATTGTTTAAGTTCACATGCAGAGACCACTAGAAGGAAAGACATAAAAATAATTCCCTGCACGGTAGGTTCTAAGCAATTTTCACTTGTGGTTTTCTATATTTTTCCAGTTATCAGATTAAAAAGTAAATCCTTTCGCCAGGCACATTGGTACATGCCTATAATCCCAGCATTTTGGGAATCTGAGGCAGGAGAATTGCAGGTTCGAGGCCAGCATCAGCAACTTAGCAGGACCCTGTCTTATAATAAAATTATTTTTAAAAGGGTTGGGGGATATAGTTCAGTGGCAAAGTGCCTCTAGGTTCAATCCCCAGTACCATACAGAGAAAAGTTCTTTAACAACCACAATGAGTTTTAGGTCAAAATAGATCCAACAAATCTTTGGTTAGATCATAGCAAAGACCAGGGAAATGCAGATGACGTGCTTTGTCCCAGGCAAAGGGTTAGAGCTGAACCTTGCAAACCGAAGCTGACTCTCAAATTCTAATCTGAAGCTGGGCACGGTGGCACAGGCCTGTAATCCTAGTGAATCAGAAGGGTGAGGCAGGAGGATCGTGAGTTCAAAGCCAGCCTCAGCAAAAGCAAGGCACTAAGCAACTCAGTGAGACCTTGTCTCTAAATAAAATACAAAATTGGGGTGGGGATGTGGCTCAGTGGTAGAGTGCCCCCGAGTTCAGTTTCCAGTACCAACCCCCCCCAAAAAAAATTAAATTCTAATCTGAAAGCCCTGACAGAAACAGGTGGGATCCAGAAGGACATTTACCAAGACATTGAGTTCCGAGCTGGTCATGAGGTCTACCAGTCTGGGCAGGACCCCCGTGTTGACCACTTGACCGATGCGCTCATTGCAGCCATCAGTGAGGTAGGACAGAGCCCAGCAGGTGTCTGAGAGAATCTCATTGTCATGATGCTGCAGCAGGTGGGAGAGGACAGGCAGCATCTGCCTCACGGCTTCCTTGCAAGGATACGGGTTGTTTCTGCACAGGTTGGACAAGGTCCATGTGATATTCCGCAGAAATGTGATCTGTAACAAGGAGATTGCTTCCAACATCAGGTGCAAAGGAGAGAAAATGCAAATCACCCATCTTTGATCAATATTATTGATCGGCATGAACCAAAGCTTTTGAGCTTCAAATAGGAACTTGGTCTGGGCAGGTATGCATCTTGGAGACAAAGAGAATGAGCTTTGTATTTCAGGTTTGAATGTTAGATGGAGGTTTCTTATTTTTTCATAATGAAGTAGTAGTATTCTTTACCCACTCTAGAGTCAATGAATGATACGATTTGTTTTTCAGTGCTAGGGAAAAAAAAAAAACACGACTCTCTTGGTCTTTTTGCCAGTCTAAAATGCTATTGGTGTGTCAATCATATTTCTGATCTTCTAGTTAAGATCAGTCTTCTCCCACCCTACCTCCGAGTCCCATCAGTTTCTGCTTTTAAAATTCTGCCCCTACCATCATTTGTTTCTGTTGAATTTCTCCCACCAGTCTGGAAACCTGCTCTGAGACCCTCAATACCCTGCTCCTCAATCCTGCCCTGGGACCCTCTCCAGCCACCACCCCTTCCATCTTTCCAAGTTCATTCTCAAGGATGCATCTTTCCTCATTGCCCCCATCATTCTTCCAGCTGTCCTCGTCTGCTTTCTGCCTCTACTTCTTCATAGCTAGTGATGGAAACCAGTCCCTCCCAAGTCTCCTAATCTACTTGCTGCTTCTCGGTCCTACAACTACAGTCTCTCTCAGCCACACTGAGCAGGCAGCCATTTCCTTTTGAAAAAGCTCTTGGCACTGTGACACTGAGCCTGGTTTTCCATTGTCAAGTGAGCTGCTACTTCCCCATCTTCTTGCCGGGCTCTACCTGACTTCTGAATGCTGGAGCACCCAGGACTTGGTCCCAGCCCTCGTCATACTTTGAGTTAGGGGCTGGCAAACAGTTCTGTGAAGGGCCACCTAGTCAACATTTTCAGGCTTGTGGGCTATACATCCCTAACTGTGACAACTCACATCTGCCCTCATCTTGCAACCCCGGCCACAGAAAATGGGTAAGCCAACAGCACAGGATTGTGAAACTCTACAGAATAAGCAGCTGGCCAGGTTCAGTTTGCTACTTGGTCTTGCCCAGCTGGACCACCCGTGTGCACATAATCCTCTAAATTGACACATCCATCCACCAGCCATCATGGTGCCGCCAACTAACCTCTGCTGTATGTCTATAAGGGGAGTTCTGATTCCTCTTTCCCTCCCTCTTCCTGTCCCTAGGAGGACAGTCATCTAAACAACCTATCTAGAAGCCTGAGCATCCTTGCTTCCCTTGGTCTGCCATGATTAGTGTAGCTACACCCCCATCCATCTGCCTCACCAGCTTCCTCTGCTATAATCCTTACTACAGGCAACCAGAAGGGTCTTTCTGAAAGATCCTTCCTTCCTTCCTTCTTGCTTTAACATCCTCCATAGACTTCCCTGGGCCACCAGGATGATGTCTAAGCCCTTTGCCTTACCCGCCATCTTAAATTTCTCTCCTTGCAAATTCCCTTGGTTGTGGCCACCTTTTTCTAGATCAAGTATGTCCAGTGTTCTCCCATCTTGAGGGTTTTGTACTTGTTCCCGTTGCTTCTCTACATTTTTGTTGGAGACAAATCCAGAAACTAATCCCTAAATCAGGGAGTCCTCCATTGTTACCACATTGATCAACTTTGACTCTGAGTCTCAAACCTAGACCCTATCACCCATGAACAGGACTGGAGCACCATCAAATCTGTGGGTGCCCATTTGTTGGAGATCTTAGTCAATGTTTGCAGGCTGATGAGCTTTGAAAAACTTTAATGGGGGCTGGGGTTGTGGCTCAGTTATAGAGCACTTGCCTAGCATGTGTGAGGCACTGGATTCGATTCTGAGTATCACATATAAATAAAGGTCCATTGACAACTAAAAAAATATTTTTTAAAAAACCCTTTAATGTACCTCTCTTAACACCCCCAGAAGAAAGATCAGTGGGACTGGTCCCCAAGGACAAATTTGGGTCAGTCTTTTCCCAAAATGATACTCTGTCCTAGACCCCTCACTATCAGAAGGGACTAGGGAGCAGCCACATGATATGCAATGATTTGGAACTACTTCTCCAATTTCCCAACCCTGGGAATTTGTCACCTAGCTAGGTCTTCTACTTTAAAGACACTCACTGGTATGGCTGACGAAACCAGGACCAACAGACGTGGAATGGCATTGCTGGAGATAACGACATCTCTGAATTTTGGTCCGTCACCTACAAATAGATCAGAACGTGACATTCAAAGAGAACAAAGAATCCTGAAGTGGGTGACTTGCTTTGAAAAAGTTTATGCAAAGATGAGAGATGAAAACTCATTCTTGGGGGTTTGGCAAGTAGGTAGTATAGTCATGTAGATCTGAGGTCTCTGAGGTATCTGTTGGGTGGACATTCCTGATGTGACAAGCAGGTGCTAATAAAAGCAATTGCTAAAAGGGAAGGCTGTGGACACACAAAGGAGACAGGCAACCTGGGCCAGGTGATACACTGTAATGCTAGCAGCCTTTCCTGGCACAGTTCTCAGGAAGATAGAGGTGAGGGCAGACCTAGAAGACACTGGCAGCGGGGCAGAAACTTACAATTCAGAACAAAATCTGGGGATCCATGGAGGCTGGTGATCAGCCATCTGCAACTCTGACTAGCATACCTAGGAGTCTTTGTGTTCTTCAGCCATGAAGGCAAGGCAGAAGTAACATAACGCCAGGCTTGCCTGCTCCTGACTGGACCAAGAAAAATGAGAAACAACATATCTGGAATAGATGCGTCACTTCCACAAGCATTTTTTTTAGGGTAGTTATTTTATATTCTGTTTTCTAATTCCAGTATCTGAAGTCCTTGGAGATCTAATCATACTTGCATTTCTGCTGACTCAGTCATGGTTGCTGCTTCTCTGAACTTGAAATTGCTAATATTTGGCTGATTTTCATTTGTCAAAATCCTGAGGGACCCAATTGAGGTTTTTTCCCAGCCCCCCAGAGCCAAGAATCTGGGGGCTTCCAGCCCCACAGCACTAACTCTCTACCTTTGCTTTCTCAGACATGTGGCTATAGCCTCAGCTCCCAAATCTCACAGAGTTTTAGGATTGCATTTGGGGGGATGATGTTTTACCCCAAGCTAAGGAAACCTTTTCCCCCTCAGCACTTTCACTAGAGGAAGAGTCTTTTCTGGGTCCTGGATCATGCAAGGATCTGTCTCAAACCCCCATACTGATGGGCCAAAGACTCGTCTTTGGTTCCTGAACTTGTTAAGACTGGAGGCAGTGGGACCATGACGCTGGCAGATGGCCCAGATCGCCTGTTGCTTTGGTATGCACAGCATCTTCTAGTTTCAGCTTCAATGTTTGGTCTCTGAACCTGGCTCTGGATTTTGAAATAGCAGATAGTACTTTCCCCAGAACTTTCATACTGGGTCGAGGGCACCATACTACCCAAAGAATCTGTGTTGCCCACCATGCGCCTTAGCCCAGTACAAAGAGAGTCTCACCAGCGATATTGCCCAGGGCCCACACTGCCTGCTCGCACACAGTCATGTGGGGGGAGGACAGGAGCTCGATCAAGGGCAGGATGGCACCTGCTTCCACCACGGCTCGAGTCTGTTCCGAAGTCCCAGAAGCAATGTTGGTCAGAACCCAGGCTGCCTCGAACTGCAGGTAGGGGTGAAGAGAGGACTTCAGGAACTCCACCAGCCTCGGAATGAGCCCGGCTTCAACAACTGAGCTTAGAGGAGGGTTCCCTTCCCGGGAGAGCATTTTCCTATGGAAGGAGAGAGAGGGGAGTGCAGGGAAAGCCATGTGAGGGCGACCTCCTTTCTCCATGTGCTTGGCATTCCTACCTATCAGATGAAACAACAGCTGGACCAGAAGTACTTAAAGCCCTATTGCTCAGCCTGCTGCGCTCTGAGGCAACCAAGCAACGTTTTTGTCTGCATGTTATCTATAAGCTAAAGTTCCCACAGAGACCCACGTAAATTAGGCAATTCATCTCTGATCACCCATTGCATCTTCTCAGTTGCCCTCGAGGACAGTATAGCGGAGAATCCGGTCCTGCTGATGGAAGGGCTAGTCTTCTCCAGGCTTTTCTAGGCATTTTGTCAATGCCAAGAATTCAAAGGGGCCACTAGAGCTCATTTCGGACTACAAACATGCAAATAGAAGAAATCTGTTTGGTGATACCTGGCTGCCTGTGTGGCCTGGAAACAGAGAACTGGATCTGAGCTATTCACACCTTTGATTATCTCATCCAGAGCGAGGCTCACCTGCGAAGGAGGAAGACATTCAGGCCAGAGTCTTTGCCAAAAGGGAGAATAAATATCGTCTACCATTCATCTGATGAAAGCTGGATGGAACCAGATGCCCCATTGTGCATGCAGGTCTAGATCAGGGAAGGGAGACACTTTCATGATCCATAGGTCATAGTGAACACTCCCTATGCTTAAGGGAGGAATAATTCACTTGGATCCTCAGCACCCTTGTATTCTGTGTATTAGGAACACAATAATAGATATCAGAAAAACATAGCAAGTGAGGACTTTCAAAATAACTCTCTTTGGTAAAAGCAAAGAAAAAACTGAGAAATAACCTCAAAGCAAGCAGAAGAAAGGAAATAAAGATTAGAAACAGATTAGGAAAACAGAAAAGTCAATGAGAGTAGAGGTTGGTTCTTGCAAACATCAGCAAAAATTACAAACACTTAGCTAGACTTACCAAGAGAGAAAAGAGATGAACCAAGTTATTAAAAATCAGAAATGAAAGTGAGGAAATTACTACTGAACTTACAGAAATAAGGGAAATAGGAACAAATTTATTCCAACAAATTAATTTAGATGAAGTAGACAAATTCCTAAAAATGCACAACCATTGAAAGTGATAAGAAATAGAAAATCTGAATACAACTATAACTAAAGAGATTGAATTAGTAATTATAAAACATTCCTCAAAGAGAAGTCTAGGCCCAGATGGCTTAATGGTGAATTTCCCAAACATCAGAAATAACACAAACTTTTACAAATTCTTCCAAAAAAAATTGAAGGGAAACTTTCTAAGTCATTCTTTGAGGTCACTATTATCTTGGTAACTGTATTAGTGCATTTTCTGTGGCTAAAACAAAATATCTGAGGTTGGGTAACTTACAGAGTAAAGGTATTTATTTGCCTAGTGCTTCTGGTGGCTAGAAGGTCAACATACCATGACATTTGTATTCTCAGCAACACATAAAAAGAAATATATTGTGTCCATCTATAACTAAAAACATTTTTAAAAATCCAATGTAGCCGGGTGTGGTGGCGCACGCCTGTAATTCTAGCGCTTTGGGAGGTTGAGGCAGGAGGATCTCAAGTTCAAAGCCAGCCTCAGCATAGGCAAGGCACTAAGCAATTCAGTGAGACCCTGTCTCTAAATAAAATGCAAAATAGGGCTGGGGATGTGGCTCAGTGGCTGAGTGCCCCTGAGTTCAATCCCTGGTTCAAAAATAAATAAATAAATAAAAACCAGTGTGATACCCTCTGTTAGAATAAAAGGGAAAACACAATCTTTTCAATAAGTGCAGAAAGAGCATTTGACAAAATGCAGTACCTTTCCATGATAAAAACATTTGACAAACTAGGAGTAAAAGGAAACTTCCTTATCCTGATAATCGTACCTATGAAAATCCCACAACTACAATCATACTTACTGGAGAATGCCTGAAAGTTTCTCCCACTATGATCAGGACTAAGACAGGACATCTGTTCTGCTCCTTTTACTCAACATAGTATTAGAAATTCTAGATGGGCTATTTAAGCAAGAAGAAGAAATAAAGTGCATCTAAATAAGAAAGGAAGATGTAAAAACTATTTCCACTTGCAAATGACTTCATCATATCTATAGAAAATCCTAAGGAATTCACAACAAAAATTTTAAAACTAATAAACAAGTCCAGTTACACTGTAGGATCAATATATAAAAATTAATTGTATTTCTATACACTAGCAAAGAATTCAAAAATAAAAATGAAACAATTTACAATAGAATAAAAAATAATAAAGTATTTAGGAATAAAAAGTATAAGACATATGCTGAACACATGAAATGGAAGACTTGACATTGTTAAGATTGCTATTTTTCACCAATTGTTTTATTGAGTCAATGCAATTACCATCAAAATCTTAATTGACTATTGAAGACATTGACTAGCTGATTCTAAAATTCATAGGGAAATATAAAGGACACAGAATAGCCAAAATAATCTTGTAAAAGGTAGAAAGCTCACAGTTCCCATTTTCAAAACTTACTACAAAGCTATCGAAATCAAGTCTTTGTTGTGCTGATATAACGACAACTAGGTTTTTTGGAAGGGGTACTGAAAACATTCAATGAATAGACTGGTCTTTTCAAAAACTGAAGCTGGGACAGCTGGATATTACATGCAGAAGAACGAAGCTGAACATTTTGTCATACAATTTACAAACATTAATTCCAAATGGATCAAAGATTTAAACATAAGAGCTAAAACTGTAAAACCCTAGAAGGAAACAGGTAAAAGAAAAAAAAAACCTGCGTGATATTGGGTCTAGTACTCATAATAAAGAACAACTCAATAAAAAAAGACAAATTACTTGACCTAAAAAAAAAAAAAATGGGTGTAGGGTTTGAGTAGACATTTTTCTAAGAACACAGCCAACAAGCATATGAAAAGATGCTCATTATCATTAGTCAATAGGAAAACATCAAAATTACAACATACCCCTTTGCACCCATTGGAGGGTTATCATTTTAAAAATGGACAATAACAAATATTAAGAATGGTAAAATGTACAACAGTGTGGCCACTTAGGAAAACAGTTTGTCAGCATGTTAGTTTCCTATTATTGCAGCAAAAATTACCACCATCCCAGTGACTTAAAGGCTCTCAGGGAGAATCCATTTCCTTGTCTTTTTTTCCTGGGCTCCCTTGTATTCCTTGCCCTGGGGCCTCTCTCCATATTGGAAGCACATCACCTTTCTGCCCTGACTTCTCCTTTGTCCTTATGAGAACCATGTGATTATGTCAGGCCCACCCAGATAATCCAGGAAAACCTCCTCCTATTAAGATCCTTAGCTTAATTGTAAAGTCCCTTTTGTTTTACAGTAACATTTACAGGTTCTGGGGATTAAAAGACACAGATATGAGGAGATCACTATTCAGTCTATCCAAAGGGTTAAACATAGAATCAGTATATAACCTAGCAATGCTATTCCTCAGTATATTCCCGAAGGAATCCAAAATACTTGCCTAAGCAAAAATGTGAGCACACATGTAAATAGCAGCATTCATCATAACAGCCCCAAAGTGGAAACAACCTAAACGCCCATCACTAATAAATAAACAAAACGTACCCTATCCACAGAATGGAATAGTATTCAGCCAAAAAAATGAATGTGCTACAGCACGAATGGACCTTGGAAACACTAAGCTACATGGAAGAAGCTAAGCACCCAAGGTCACATACTGAAGGATTCCACTCATGTGAAATGTCCAGAATAGGTAAACTGAGACAGTAGATTCCTACTTGCCAGGGGTGAGGGGAATGAGATATAGGGAGTGACTGCTTAATGGGCATGGGATTTATTTGGGGCGGGGAGTGCTGGGGAATGAACCCAGGGGTACTTTACCACTGAGCTACATCCCCAGTCCTTTTTGAGACAATCTCAGTAAGTTGCTGAGGTTGACCTTGAACTTGCAATCCTCCTGCCTTGATCTCCCAGGTGGCTGGGATGACAGGTATGCACCACCACACCTGGTTGGGCATGGGGTTTCTATCTGAGGTGATGAATATGCTTTAGTGGTGATGATTGTGTAACCTTGTGAATACTGGAAATCATTTATTATACTTTAAAGGGGCGAATTTGGGGGTATGTAAATTAGATCTTAATTTTTTTTAATAGAACATGGATAAAAAGGGAAACAATTTTTTTTCTTTGTTTTGTTTTATACCTTCCTCAGTTGGGAAAAACCCCAAGAACTACTATAGACAAATGAAGTTAACTAGATATATATGGTCCGTGTCCCTGTGCAATTCAGAGTGTGATTCTGTCCATTACATTGGATGAAAGGGGAGGCATCATTGGATCCACTTGACAAAATTTAAACAATCTGTCCTCAAAGAGCCCTAAACAGCTGGGTGCAAACCTGTAATCCCAGACACTCGGGAGAGTGAGGCAGGAGGATTGCACGTTCAAGGACAACCTCAGCAATTTAGCGCCTTAAGCAACTTAGTGAGGCTCTGTCTCAAAATAAAAAATAAAAGGGATTAGGGACGTGACTCAATGGTTAAGTGCCCCTGGGTCCAATCCCTGGCAAAAAAAAAAAAAAAAAAGTGGGACTGTAACTCAGCAGTAGGGCACCTCTGGGTTCAATATCTAGTATGAATGAATGAACAAAATGAATAAAGACAGATACAATGTTGTCAAAGTTCTAAGAAGGAAAATTTAGGGCATTCAAAATGCACAAAACAGGACTAGCCTTAAAGTCAACCAGGATTTATATCAAGTGAGGTTGGGGAGGATGGAGAATGGAAGACTGATAGCATTCAAGTCTTAAGAGAGATGACATGTCCAGGGACCAGCTGCCTCTCCTGAGAGGAAACCTTCATCAACCCTCATCTCCTAACCGACCAGACCTAGTGGAGCAAGTGAATTTTCAGTTTGCAGTAGCTCTTTCCCCACCCATTAGACATGGATCCCACAGACTCAGCCCTGAGTAAGGACCCTGAGCATTCTGAGGAGGGCACTTTGGCTCGAACCATGATTTTTTCATTGTCTTCTTTAAAGGCCTAAATCAGAGTCTAGAAGCTCTGACTCTATTAAACATTCCCAGGCCAGAGGATCTCGGTAAGGATGTATTTTGCACACAATTGCTCTAAACGCCACATTTCGACATACCCCTTTAGCTGTTTTTTCAGAAGCTGGTTCAGGGGAGACATGATTGATATTCCTTCTCTTTAAGACCTGCTCATCTTTCCTGGCTTTCCGGAGCTCCAGGTTAATGGTCATCCTCTGTTGTCGCCTCAGCTAGGGAGGATAAGAAACAATTGCCAACAATTAGAGCCAGGGAGCCAGAATGTCTTGCCATTTTGCTTTTGGAGCAGGTTTCAAATCGTGTGAGTTCATTTTTTGCACTTGCAATAGGCTAGAAGAATCAAGGTCAGTAAATCATCTCAGCCCTGTTTACTTCCTCTCCTTTTTCCCAACATTATACCTCCAGGAAAAAATTTAATCTTCTGCCCAAAATTAAAGGAAGATCAAGTTCATCCTTGATGGGCAGAATTCTCAGCTATGAAGACACTGGCAGAGCAGCCCACTGCCCGAGTCTGAGCACGTCTTCAAGGATGCTGATTAGTTTTGAAGAGTATAAAGTCCTGGTGGGCCTAGACCTTCTAGTAGTGGCCAGATAAGTGGGGCCGGGGACTCTTGGGGACCACTGTGAACTAGATGCATAATTGCAGAGGTTTCACTTAAAGACATTGAAGGAGATTTTTAAAGAATTTTTTAAAGGTTTTTTCCTTAAGTAAGTGCACAGACTTGATCGTATTGTGAATCCTGGAGAAATGACCTAAACTTTCTGGATAAATGAGTTTAGATGGAAGACTAAAGTAGCAATTAAACCATTCATGGCTTAATGATGGGAATGCATTGAGAAATGGGTTGCTTGACAATTCTGTCATTGTGTGAACATCACAGAATGTATTCATGCAAACTAGGATAGCTATGATGTCACCAGGCAATGCAAACTTATGGGACCACCATCATCTATGAGGTCATTATGTGATACAAGACTGCACAAAGTAGTTAAAATGGATCAGATACTTCTGGCTTCTTAAATAATTTAGTTCTTACTTGAAAACAAGCTCATTGGGTATTAAAAGGCAAAGCAGGACACCTTTGAGGCCCTTGGGAACCAGTTGTACTGTGGCCCTGTCACCAAGAGGGACCTCCTCTCTTCTCAGCTGTGGCCCATCCCACTGCTCCCTGCAGAGAGGGTTCTGGTCCTTCGTTCTACCTGGTTTCCTTTAATCTGCAAGAGAGCATCCAGAGAGCTTCCTGGAGCAGGTTGCCCTAACAGTGATTTGCCTCTGGACATGTCCTGACCAGGCGCTTCCCTCATCCCAGGCTGCCTCATATATGAGATGTCAGCCAGCTACACATTTGTAGGACCCAGAGATAGAGCAGGAAAACACGAGACCAGAAAACCTGAATGAGAGAATCCACACACACAGACCCCTGCCCACGCCCTCATGTACAAGATCAACAGTCTGGATTTTTCCATCCCAGTCCTATTTCTGGAAAACATGCAGTTTGGCTATACTTCTTTGCCAACATTTGGGTTCCTTGGTAAACCTCCTGCTTCCCCACTTGGGCATCTCTAGACTTGGTCCATCAGAGGCAGTGAGCAGTCCTGTGTTATTGATGAGGAAACTAGAACTCTGAAGTTGCATAATTTCAAGATCACATGGAAACCTTGATTTAAGTCCAAGGTCATCTGGCTCCTCAGTCCATAGACTTTTGTCCTCTCTACCTTTAATATTTTATTTTGAAATTTTCAAGCATGCAAAAAAAATGAATCATTCAGTGAACATCTGAACACTTAAATGAGCATTTTGCTGGAATCGCCCTCTCTTCCCCCATCTCTGCCCCATTCTAGATGCCATTCAACTACGGCTGTCCATGACACTGGTCCCCAATAGGCTGAAGCAATTGCTTCCTACTCACAGATGCATCTTTGCCTCGGTACTTAAACTTTCTCAGCCTCTCTTCAGGAGCGTCAACGGTGGCCATCTTGACTGGAAAAGGAAGCCACCTGCAAGCTGGGACATTACAAAGAGTTGTTCAATGCCCAGGGTGTGGGTTTCTGTGTTAACGGCATCAGGATTTCTGCTCTCCAAGGGGGTCAGGGGATTGGAGATCAGACTCAAAGTCAGCTTCCATAGTGCCACCGTGCCAACTCAAAAGACCATGAGCACTAAGCAAACCAGTCCTGAGAACAATAGGAAGGGAAACCAATAAAAGGCAGGGTGGTTTGAACTGGGCTGGGATGGATGACCAGGATAGGAACAGGAAACACGGAAACCTTTCACATGGCGGTGTTCAAGGAGTTCTGTACAAAGTTCATGTGTAAAATGCTCAGGAGGGCAACTGGACCCAATAGGAATAGCCCCTTGCTCCCACACCCAAGCCAGAAGCACGCTGAGTCAGAGCCAACTCCAGCATGACACTGCTAAGCCATTGGCCACCTTCCTCCACTTGGTCTAGGCTGCCATCATCCTTCACCCACACCCTACCACCACTGCCTCCCTGATTCTATCATTTCCTTTTTCCATTCTCTTCTCTATTACAGCAGCCATGGGAGCTCTTCAAGAAAACAATCTGATCGTGAAACGTCTCTGCTTAAACATCTTCTCCTGTCTTCCCACTGAGCTTAGAAGAAAATTCAGACTGCTTTCAATCCTCTGCATGAGCTGGCCCCAACCCACTTCATCTCCAATGACTCTTTTCCTTGATCTCTGAGCTCTGGACCCTTGGATTCTGCTGTCAAGTATTCCAAGCTTATCTCTACTTAGGGCCTGTGAACAAGTTGATCCTCCCAGAATCTCTGCAAAGCTGGCTCCTTTTCATTCAATCTCAGTTCAAACACAATCATCACTGAAAACCTATCTAAGAGTCTAAGTCTCTTCCCACTCTGTTATTTTCTTACCAATTTTACCACTCCTCCTCTTTTTTTTTTTTTTTTTTTTGTATTGGGGATTGAACCCAGAGGCACTCCACCACTGAGCCACATCCCCAGCCCTATTTTGTATTTTATTTAGAGACAGGGTCTCACTGAGTTGCTTAGGGCCTCGCTAAGTTGCTGAGGCTGACTTTGAACTCACGATCCTCCTGCCTCGGCCTCTCAAGTGCTGGGATTACAGGCGTGTGCCACCGTGCCCAGCTACCACTGCCTTTTAAAAAATTTTTTATTTGTTCTTTTTAGAGATACATGACAGTAGAATGTATTTTGACCTATTACACAGAGTAATAACTTCCTAATTTGCCTGTCCATCTTCCTCCCTCTCCTCCCAAGAGGACCACATACATTGTCTTAGGTACAATTAGTCCATTTTATATTGCTGCAACAAAAGACGTGAGGTTAAAGCACTTTATAAAGAAAAGAGGTTATTTAACCCAGTTTTAGAGGCAGAAAGTTCAAACATCTAGGACTAACGTAGAAGAACCATCTCAGACATCTCCCAAAGTTCCCAGAGATGCAAACTATCAGAGCAAGAACTTCAGCCTGGATCTGACACCCATGTCCATCTTTTGATCACTAAACCTGGCAGCCAATAACCTATAACAAGGTTACAGAAAATTAGGAAGGCAGGAAGTTACCACTGTGGGTGGCACTAGTCACATGGGGCCAAGAGGCTGGAAGATGGGAAAGTAACCATTTTAAGCAATGGGGACAATGGAGTCCTTTTCTGAAAACTCTCTGCTACATGCTGCCCCCTTGCTGCTCCCCATTGTTCGGGGTGCGCCTCTCAGCTCTTGAGAATGCCTCAATGTGCATAAGAGGCTAGGTGGGGACAAAGAAAGGCTTCTGCTTCTGGATCATCCCAAGGCAGTCATCCCCCTGCCCCATCCTAGAAGGCGGGGTTGCAATCTCAGCAGTGGATCCAGAGGTGCAGATGTTTGCCACCTTCCTTTGAACCAAATAGCTTATGAGATAGTAGGGAAAGCTCATCTTCTGACCAGAGGGTCCTCCCCTAATCCTGGGGCATCTTTGGGGAGCATTTGAAAGTCCCAGATTTAGCCAGACCATTTCCTGCAGAGATGTTAGAGGAGCTGCAAAACCAGCCGCAAAGAAAATCCCCACTCTCATGAGCTTCCCCAGTTCCAAGCACGCACGTGCCCCTTCCCTCACACTGTGACTTGCAGCATCCAGGAGAGCTGGCTGCCGAGGCACCTTTCACCAGCACGTGAGAGGGCCAGGTTAGGGGTTTTGAGTCATGCGCAAAAAAACAGAAAAGACCTTACTTCATTGGTTCACCAGTGTCTGAAATCTAGAGAAAGCCACCCCAGTGACGTAGGCAAATGTCACCTTCTGAGGGGCTCTCTTTACCCCTGGAGCTGGGCCAAGGGCCAGCACTGCTGCCGGGTGGTAGTTGGCAGAGAGCCAGACAAGGGACCTTGGGCACATTCAAGGTCACCCAGGCTCCCAAGCTGCGCTTACCCTTTGAATCCTTTTGTGTAAGGGGACACTGGGGACTTCCAAGTCTTATTAATGGCACTGAGTAACTTTCTCTGGTCGGGGCATTTCAGGCCGTTTTTGTTTTTCCTGTACTGTTCCAAATTTAGCCCAGCTTTTACTGTGAGCATCTTTTATGAATCCAGAACCATTTTAAATTAAGTCATGTCTCATCAACCAGGAGTTGGCTTCTAGAGAGTAGTGTATATGTTTTTTAGATTTTAAAGTAATATTCTCATGACTTTAATATAATATAAATACAATGCTCCAACTTACAATGGGTTCACATCCGGACAAACTCGTCATAAATTGAAAATATACACCAAAGTGCATTTTATCACTGGGTGTGATGGCACATGCCTGTAATCCAAGCAACTTGGGAGGCTGAGGCAGGAGGATCGTGAGTTCAAAGCCAGCCTCAGCAACTTAACGAGGCCCTAAGCAACTCAGTGAGACCCTGTCTCTAAATAAAAAAATACAAAATAGGGCTGGGGATGTGGCTCAGTAGTCGAGTACCCCTGAAATCCCCAGTACCAAAAAAAAAAAAAAAAAGGCCCAAATATCTCAATTTATTGAACACAGCACACTGCAGAGTACGATGTCAGTTGTTTACCCTTTTGATCCCGTTGCTGCCTCTGCCGAGGGTCACAAAGCAGTATTGTACTAGAGCTCTCTAGCCCGAGGAAAGTTGAAAATTCAGAAGCAGAGGTTTTCCTAAATGAGGAAGGTTTTTGCATCATTGTAAAGCCAGAGAGTTGAGACATTGCTAAGTCGAATCATCCTAAGTTGGGGACCATCTGTAGTTCAGAAAAACAGTAAGCCTTAATGCCCAATATCTCCACTCCTCCTGTAGGTTCACCTTTAAAAAACCTGTGCCAGCTGGGTATGGTGGCGCAGGCCTGTAATCCCAACAACTTGGGAGTCTTAGGCAGGAGGATCACAAGTTTGAGGTCAGCCTCCGCAAATTAGTGAGATCCTGTCTCAAAATAAATAGGGCTGGGGGAGGGAGTTCAGTGGTAAAGCACCCCTGGGTTCAATCCCCAGCACCAAAAGATAAAAAAAAAAAATACAAAAATAAAAACCCATGCCACGCTCTGCATGTGCCCAGGTATTCTGCTCATGCACGACATGCTCATTACACTGTTTTGCGTCATATCTACCTTCATCCATACCCTGGACACTGTGATGTCAGTGTGTTCAGCTGTATGTAACCAACAACCATTTCTTCAAAGCAGGATTGGGTTAAGCTAAAATTATCCATTGCATTGGAGCGGGTGAGGCTTATTCCCCAGGAAGAACAACTTGGAAGATTCAAGTCACCTCTGCTCCAAAGCCCCCAAGGTATCCCAGTTCCACAGGCTGGGGCTAGATGGAGAGGGGCTGCCCAGGGACAGGAAGGGGACAGGGAGGAGTGATGTCCCTGGGGCAGGAACACCCTCTCCTCATTCTTTGGCACCTCAAGGGCTTTACCAACATGGACAAGATGCCCTGTGAGTTTCAGACAGGGATTCAAGATCAGGAAACACACACAGCAAGGGCAGTCCTCCAGGGCTCCCCAGAGGGGAGGCAGGTAATACCCAGGAAGGAGGCAGGAGATCAGGCCCTCCACCTGGGTGATTAGGCCTCCCAGCTATGGGGGTGCTTCCTGGGACGGGGCTGGATCGGTGGACAGTTCCCACAGCTGAAAGTGTTTCCAGGGAAATTTCCTTTCGAGGGGCACAAGCCGAGGCCCAGGGTGCTCAGGATCTATAGCTCACTGAGTGGATAGACTTGCTCCGTGGACCCTGCAAGCCCATGTCTGGGCTCAGCAAAATAAAACAGACACCTAACAACGCTCCCTTCTTCCATGTCCATCCTGAAACACAAGCCAAGGGTCACTCAGCTCAGTGTCTGTAAGTCAAGGCTGCTTTCAACAAGGAGAGACAGTAGCCCAGGACTTCTGAAGTGCCGGGTAGGTCAGGCTGCCCAGCTTTGAAGAGGGCCCTGAAATCCACCTCCATTGCTAAGGGGAAGGCCACAGTAGCCTCCCCTGGAGGCCCCAAACAGCCTCCTGGCTCTCTGCCTGAACAAAGCAATCGAAGCCCAGACACACGGGCTCAGAGAGGCTGGGAGCCCCGACACACACGCACAGGGACAAGCCGCCACCCATCCATTACTCACCTGGCAGGAAACAGCAGCCTCCAACTCCTGGGTCAGCCTTAAATGCCCTCAGCAGGTGGCAGGTGTTTCTCCGTGCTTCGTCCTTCCCCACAGGGCTGGCTTCTGACCCAATTGGTGGTTCTCAGTTCTGGCTGCACATTGGAGTCTCTTGGGAGCTTTGATAATCATGGTCACCTGGGCCCAGAGACTGATAGGGTTGGTCAGAGAGTGGGAAGCCCAGGTCTCCCAGGTGATTCTCATGGCGGGATGAGTGCCTGAAAGCACCAGGAACTTTTAGCCTCTGCAAATGCACTTTTTAAGGCCCTCAAACTATCAAAGGGGAGAGACATCTCCCTCTGGCCAAGGGTTTGACCCTGAAGTTTAAGGCTCCTGAAGTTTGGCTTGGTTGAATGACCTCTTCCTGAAACTGGGTATAGGCCTCAAGCTGCCCATCAATGATCACTGAGTCCCCAGGCAGGCAAGGAGATTGGGGGATGGTGAGAATATTTCAAAGTGAAATGGAAACAGGAACAAAATTTCAGATGTATATATATTCAACAAATCTTTAGAGTCCTTCCTATGTGCTAGCAGCTGATCAGGCAACAGCAACAAATGACCTGGGATGGACCCTCTCAGCCCCGGGAGAGTAAGACAGCAATTGGAACAACACAGAGCAGGGGAGGTCAGGAGGGCTCCCCAGAGGAGGTGATGCTGGAGGCAGATCTTCAGGAAAAGCATAAGCTGGAGGTGAAAAACTGAGAAAGACGCTCCAGGCAGGGGGAGCCGTGTAGCAAAAGGTACTGAGGCAAGAGAAAGGGTCAGGGCTTCCCTGGGGATAAAGAGCTGGCTGGATGATGGAGTCAGGTCTGGGCCAAAGATGGTATGTAGGAGGAGTCAGGGTTCACACTGTCCACAGGGGAATAAAACCAAAAAGTCTGTTTGCTTTGTATTAACCTCATGATCTAGGAATTTTGAGGAGTGTCAGGAAGACACAGCAGCCTGGACAACACCCACCCCGCCTTGGACATGTTGGCTGTTGTCATGAGAGCGGTTAGGGACACTGAGGTCTTCAGCAGATATACGGACAGTCATCTCTGGAGCCTAGCCACTCAGCCCTGTGACCAGGAGGGCGGACATCGGACCCACCACGGCCTGCTGTGCTGCTGAGCTGGGATGTCCACGGCGGAGGGGATTAAATGCATTTTTACTTACCATATTTCCAGTTATCGTGGGTTCATTGGGATAAAACCCCACTGCGAGGTGAGAAGCATTGGCTTGTCTTTCTAGAATATCCAGGCTCGCCTTTCAGGGGTAGGTCGCTCAGGAGGTAGTTGGCATTTTCTGGGTAGCCCCCTGAGGTTCAGGCAGTCAGTGGGAAAAAAGGGGGCTGCTCCCCGTAACCTTTGGTTCTGGAGGGGAAGGGGCGCGGGGAAGGACTCTGGGTGAAGCTGGAACTCAGTGTCCAGCCTCACACCCAGGTGCCTGGGGGACATGGAGGTCAGGATGCAGTGACGCCTTCAGGGTACCAGGTGAAATGGCAGAGATGCTTCAGCTGACGCTATGGTTTCAGGCCGAGGTGGCGGCTGAGCGGCAGGCAGAGTCAGGAGGAGGGTTTGGGGAGAAGTAACCAAGGCCCCACGGGATTAGCCCTGGAAGAGTCCTGAGGGATGGCCCCATTCTTCCGTGGCATTTGATGCAGTCACCACCTTCCCACCTCTGTGGTGACACATGCCCGAAGGCGTCCCTCTCCCTCCATGACAGCTCCCCCTGCTTCAGCAGGTGCCTCTGCAGGCTCTTTCCCTCATGCAGCAGGAGGGATCTTATGCACATCCAAGTCAGATTATACCCCACTGCTGCTCAGCCACTCCAGTGCTCGCCAATGTCCCAACACACCCCTACAAGGCCCTGCTCTAGCTCCAGCCACACTGCTGTCCTCACTGTCCCTCAAGCACATCAGGCCCATGCTGCCTCAGGACCTTTGCACCTACCAGTGCCTGGCACAGGTCTCCTCCCCCACTTCCTTCAGGGCTCCATCCAGACACTGTGTTGTTAGAGACTCTCCCTGTCATGTGATGGGCGGTACTCTGTATCTCTCAATCAAGCATCCGGGCAGGGGCCTTTGAATAAATCTAATCAGCCAATCACAGCAGTGCCCACAGTAGCTACCCAAAGATGCCAGAAAGGCAGGAGGGAAGGAACTTTGGATGCAATCAGAGGAATCGAATGGAATCCTCTGCAACCCCCAGTCCCTCCCAGCCTCGGCTCCAGGCTGAGTACTGGAGGCCCCATGCTCACCGGTCTAGTGGCACTTCTGCTTCTTTAATGCCTCTCTGACAAAATATGCTTTATGTTCTCAAGAATGAATTACTGGGGTGAGGTCAGGGGGGTAAGAGAAGAATGGAGGAGCTTTGGATTGTGTAGAGGGAAATGATAGGGAAGGGGGCAGGGGAAGAAAAGATGGTGGACTGAGACAGACCTCATTCTATGTACATGTATGATTACATGAGTGGTGTGACTCTACATTGTGTACACCCAGAGAAAGGAAAGGTGGTACCCCATTTGTGTGCAATGAATCAAAACACAGTCTCAGGCTGGGGATATGGCTCAGTTGGTAGAGTGTTGCCTTGCAAGCACAGGGCCCTGGGTTCAATCCCCAGCACTGCATAAATAAATAAATAAATAAATAAATAAATAAATAAATAAATAAATA
>JAJEJO010000541.1:13395-151720 GCA_020662805.1 Glaucomys volans | reverse complement strand
AATAAATAAATAAATAAATAAATAAATAAATAAATAAATAAATAAATCCATCCATCCATCCATCCATACATACATACATACATATATACATAAAGTTTTAAAAAGAATGAATTACTGGTCCGAGGAGCCATGGTACACACCTATAGTCCCAGTACTCAGGAAGACGAGGCAAGATCCCAAGTCTGAGACCAGCCTCTACAACTCAGCAAGACCCTGTCTCAGAGCAGAGAACCCCTGGGTCCAACCCCCAGTTCAGCATAAATATTACAGGGGGGTATATTTACCAGCCTTGGCTCTTTTGCTGCAGTAGGAATTAGCAGTCCCACTTCACAGAGAAGGAAAGGGAGGCTGTGAACATCAAGATCAGCTGTCCATGGTCACTTGATGAGGGAAGGACAGATCTGTGTGGTCCTTCTTCACCCTGATGCTCAGCTGCTCTGTGTGGGGATTGTGCCTGCCTGTTTGCCTGCCTGCCTGCCTGCCTTCCTTTCTTCCTTCCTTCCTTCCTTCCTCCCTCCCTCCCTCCATTGTAAAATACACACACAACCATCTGAAAGTGGACACTGCGGTGGCATTAAGGACATTTTTGTGCATCCATCACCCTCCACCTCCAGAACTTCTTCATCTTCCTAAATGGAAACTCTGTCCCCACTAGACTTCAAGTCCCCACCAGGCTCCCCAGCCCCTGGCAGCACCTCCGTCTTGTCTCCAGGACTGTGACTGCCCTCGGGAACCTCCTAGAAGTGGCGTCACAGGAGGCTCATCCTCCTGGGTCTGGCTCGTCCTCCTGGGTCTGGCTCATGTCATTCAACATGACGTCTCCACGGCTCACCCACTATGTAGCGGGTGTCGGAATTCCCTGCCTTCTGATTTCTGTCTTAAAACAAAAACACCTTTTCCCTGTTTTGGGGGTACCATTAATTCCGTTATTCACAGTGGCATCCCAAGAGGGGCTGGGGAGCGGCTCCTCCCAGCAGGGAGGAGTGTTTAGCATTGACATTGTTCATAATTGCCAGAGCAGGGCAGTAAAAGAAAAAAAAGCCAAATAATGTCTGATGTTTTTTGAAATTGTCTTTAAATCCTCTCGAGCCAGTGTACCTCCTGTCCACATCCCTGACCGTCAACTCTTACGCCCCCGACTTGGTACATCACTAGTTATTAACATGTCAACACTTTTTACTTGCATTATTTATAGAATAAAATGAATTTTTTTTTAAACCTGAATTGGAGAGTTGATGTCATAATTCCTCAGGGGATTCAGGAAGGATGTTGTGCTTGAGGTCAGTCTTCAGGAATCCACTGGCTCCTAAAAAGTGCAACTGTCAATGTCTTGGCTTCTGCGAGGGTGTGTGTGTGTGTGTATGCGTGTGCGTGCGCATGCCAGTGTCAGGAAGTCCCCAGGGCTGGGGGAATTGGACTTCTCAGAATGCTGTCCCTTGAGGAACTTATTTTAGATTCTTGGTGGAAGCCATTTGGCACAGAACCAGGAGATGGGGAGGAGAGGGGACACGAAGGGAAGAAAAAGGAGGCACGTGGGGGAAGCCGGCAAAAGGGAACCAAAGGCTGGTTACTTCTCAGGTCTGTGCCGTCCCTTAAAATCAGAACCCAGATCCCTCACAACGGGAGTTCTTTCTTAAGACTACGTTTTCATTGACGAGCCACTTGACTACCACAGCTCTCTGGTTTTCTCATCTGCCAGATGATCCGAAGCATTTTCTCTTTAGGGTGTAGAATCTGCTCCTCATGGACGACTCTGAATAGCAGAAACGCAGACCATGCCCGGGGGTCCAGGGTCACTTGTGCTTTCTCCTGACCCCTTCTGACCTCAGACCCTAGGCTGTGACAAGGATCCATCTGAGGGCAGGTCCTAGGTGCCTCTCTGTGCTGACCGCTGAGGGGTGTGGGACTGACCACTGCAGCCAAGGAATCCAGAACCCACCGCAATCTGAGATTGAGTGCCTCATCCGGGCTGAGAGTCACATAAGGGACTTACTGTCCACTCTTACAACACGTCTATATGACGATTGTGAGGCTGATACTGCAGTTGGCCCTCTGGATCCATGGGTTTTACATCCAAGGACTCAACCAAACTTAGGTAGAAATATTTTTCAATATGTCTGTACTGCAGATGTGCGGATTCCTCCTGTCATTATTCCTGTTTCCAATACAGCTTAACAACTATCCACATGGCCTTTACGCTGTACCATGCATTAGAAGTCATCTAGAGACAACCTCAAGTGTACAGGAGGAGGTGCACAGGTCACATGCCAATACTATGCCACTGTGCAGAAGGGACTTGTGCATCCATGGGATTTGGTATCGTACCAATGGTACGGAGGGACCACTGGATTATTATCCCAGATAAGAAAGTGGGGCTCAGGGAGAGGTAGTGTCCCATGTTCTGCAGTGAGCAGTTAAGCGAGGTTTCTAGAGCTCAGAGCTCTTATCTAGAGGCGAGGATGTGGTGTGGGTGACCCCGTGCCTGCCCACACCCATCACTGGCCTGGGATGCCCCTCTGTGCTGTCTCTGGATTCTCTTTGTGCATACTCGACACATTCTTTACGCTTTCTGCTGCTTCCTTGCTTCCTTGTCCAGCTGTTGTGGCTGGTCCACATCTGGACCATGAGCATCTGGACACCCCAGGTGCTGGCCCCATCTGCATTTTCAAAATTTGACTAGAGACTCTGAAGGGCTTAGATCTGGGTAGGCTGCTGCAAGTTCTTTAAAGGCAACACAGAATCCTGTGAGAGCTTGAGAGAGAGAGAGAGAAACATCTTCTGGGCTGCAGTCAGGAGTCTTTCCAGAGCTTGTAGATTTTAGCAGGTAGGATGTGCGGGTGACGGGCAGCAGTTCAGCACAAATACATTTGAAAAAGAGGGAAAACTTGACCCTTGACCCTGAATCCTCCTGTCCCTGACCCTGGTGGTGGGAACCGGGGGCCAGAAGCAGCAGAGATAGGTGATCATTGGAGAGATGACTCTGATGGGCAGCATGGAGGATCTGTCCACCCTGTGGTTAATTCAACCCCCTCTCCAACAGATGTGCTGGCGCCGAGGGAAAGTGGTGGACAGAGCACCTTCTTTGCTCTCATGGACCTCATGACCCACTAGGTTTCCAGCTGTAGCTAGACTGCAACCCAGGAAGTCCATGGGCATCTGGGAGTTCACTGAAGCTTTTGGCACATTCCCATGGGAAAGAGAGGCAAGTGTGTCCCTCCCTATAAAGCACTCCAGCCCACACTCTAGGGAAATGGACATTCAAGGGCACCTGTCTTCCCTGCAGGGATGACAGGGAGGGGGCCTGGCTCCTCACTTGAACCCACCCCTTTCTGCTGGCTGTCTGTGGAGAACAAATGAGCCAGAAAAGGTGGAGGAGGTGGAATCGATTTTCTAGCCCAAACTGACTTCACAGAGCATCGTAATAAAGGTGGGTCATTTACAATCTGGGCTCCCGAGGCTTTTCAGCCTTCAAGACAATGAGCAATCTAGGGCTCCCGCTCTCCAGCCCTGGGCTGCAGCCTGACATAGAGGGGCAAGGCAGGAGAAAGGGGGCATTGGGAAGACCATGTCCTGCCAGCACATGACACCAGTGAGTGCCAGCACTTACCCAGCTTTTCTGGGGTCTGAGAGAAGGAACGTTCTCATTTCCACCATGGGCGCCATATTGGTGGTATCTGTATTCTGCTGCTCTCACAGGATACTGTGGCTCATGGTTCCCAGGTCATGGTGCCTGCACCCACTTGGCTTCTGTAAAGGGATTCCATGCTGCAACCTGGAGTGGAAAGGGGAAGGGCAGGCGTGCAGGTGTGGAAGAAGGAAAGGGAACCAACCTAGCACAGCTAATCCACTCCTGTGAGGAGGGCGTTAATCTGTCCCGCGACCCAACACTGCCCACCAGGCCCCACTGAGGAACAACTGCACACTGAGGAATTAAGGTTCCAACATACAAATTTGGTGGTGTGGGTGGGTATGCTCAAGTCAGAGCAGGGTAGGGTTGAGAGCGAAGCTCAGTGGTCTAACACCAGCCTAGCAGGTGGGAGGCCCTGAGTTCAATGCCAGAACCACCCTCCACCCAACACCATGGCATGGTGATTCATACTGTGCCACAGATGGGGTAATTGAGGACAAGGAGGTTAAAGAATGTGCTCTAGGGAGTTATAGGGCTGGGTTTTGTGGACAGGGCAATGGTCCTAACCCCACACTATGTTCCGTGGTCATACCTGTCCAGGGCATTACATTTACAATATCCTCTTTTTTTTTTTTTTTTTGGTACCAAGGATTGAACTCAGGGGTACTTAACCACTGAGCCACATCCCCAGCCCTTTTTTATATTTTATTTTGAGACAGGGTCTTGCTGAGTTGCTTAAGGCCTCATGAAGTTGCTGAGGCTGGCTTTGAACTCGCAATCCTTCTGCCTCAGCCTCCCAAGCCACTGGGATTACAGGTATGCGCTGCTGTGCCCGGCCTTCCATACATTCTTTACCAACCAGTTTTCACAAACCCTCCTGTGAGGCAGGTCTTTAAAGACAGCACTGTGTGCCAGCCCCGTGTGCCAGCCCCATTCCCTGTGGTGTCTTGTGGGGAACATGTGTCTTCATAGAGTACAGGAAAACAAAGCCAAAGTTTATTCAAGTCCAGTGCCAGGCCGCAGACAGAGTGCCTTGTGTATGTGCTGGCTGAATGGAAGGGAGCTCACCTTGCTGAGTAGGCATTTGGATCCATTTAGGATTTCTAGACACTGGCTTGATTTAACCTTGAGAGATTCATGGGAGGCAAAGAGACTCTCTCTTCTGAAAAAATAAGAATAAACACTTCCTGATAAACGGCAATGATGTTGGGCTGGTGGGGTGAAGGAAAGGACGTAAAAAAATTGGAAAAATTTTTGTTAGATATTTTCAAGATAATAAAATGAAAAAGGCACCTCGGTCCCAAGTAAAACCAAATTGAGATATAAATCTAAATGTGGGGGGGGGGAGATAGGAACAAGACATCTGTATACCTGAACAAATCTTCAGCAGACTCCATGGCCATATTTCTGGGAACCCATAGAATTCACATTCATTAGGAAGCTCCAGTTAGCTTGGACATTCGTCAAACTGAACCAGAGGAGAGGTCCAGACCCCAGACTTGTCTCTGCCCCAACTTAGGAGGCTTGTGCTCTGAGGAGCCTGTCCCAGGCCCCATTTTCCATTTTAGAACCAGCAAGGAAGTTTCCAGCAGCCACCTGCTCGGGCTCTTGCCTCCCTGAGATGACCCTGCAGAATTCCAAGGGTCTCAGGGGCAAGGGGCTATTTCTGGGCCCAGGCTCTATGTCCATGTTTGGTCTTCAAGGAGCACACAGTGCACATGCCAAGGCTTCATCCTGCACCCCCTGGAGGGCACCGATGCCCTCCCTCCTTCCTTGGCTGGGCAAACAACAGCTGGGAATGTGCCTTCTGGAGCTCGCCAGGAAGGACCTCCCACTGCCATCCCAGGGGTGGAAGACCAAGGCAAGCCTCCTGGCATCTACTGGTGCCTCTTTCCTCATTTCATTAAAAATAAGTTCAGATCCTAAAAATAGTTCTCACCAAAAGAGTGAGAGAGAGAGAGAGAGAGAGAGAGAGAGAGAGAGAGAGAGAGAGATCAGGCAGGTTTTAAACCAAGAAGGTTTAAAAAAAAATTTTTTTAATTACCTGAAATCTCACCACCCAGAACTTCTCCCTGTCATAACCCTGGGTGAGCATCCTCTCAGATAAACCGACCTTGATCTTCTCTGATCTTTTCTTTATTTATTTTATTCTTCTTATTCTTACTCTTACTGTATTTTTTTATTCTTATGCTTATATCTGATCTTATCTCGGTTTTCAGAAAAACCCCCATTGTGGAAAAATGGGTTGAGTTGTTCTGGAGACCTTTGTTCCATGAGGATGAAGATAAACTAACATCCTCGGTTTAAAAACTATCCCACTGGACGGAGACACCGTCTTTTATTGAACTGATCCCCTGTGGATGGACATTGATGTTGTTTCTAACTTTTTATTCTCACAATTTGTTTGACAATCCAATGCCATTGTCCTGCAGTTTCTCCTTCTGGTCCTTCCTGTGGAAAGTGAGCTCCGCGTCACCTGAACCCATGCAGGGTTTCCCAAGGTGCGTGGGATCTCAGGGCTTAGGCAGCAACCCCGGGGTCTGAGAGATTTCAGCTGCCTGCTCTGCTTGAGCTGCAACTTGAATCCAGTAAACCAACTTCTAGAAGCAATGCTCAGATAGACTGTGTTCCAGGGCAGCAGACCAGCAGGCGAGTGGGATTATCATTAAAATAATGTAATGATAATAATAATAATAATAATAATAATAATAGGTATAATATATTGAATATTGACTATATTCCAGTTATATCCCTTGGACTTTCCCCAAAAGACCATATCCCTGTGACATAGCCAAAAACATGGAGGCAAAGTGACTAGTTATCCATAGCCATACGACCCCTCAGGCATTTTCCAATGACTGCCTATTGTCAGGGTGACCAAACTTATGCATCACTGGGAACATCAGCAGAAGGTAATAAGCTCCTAATCAGCTTCTGAGGAAATCCTGAGGAACACCCCTCTTGGAGAGCTCTGCTTTCCCTCCATAACAATCAGGGCCTGTGAGCCCATTCTAAGAAGCAGGGCGTAGGAGACCCCAGCTTGCAGCCTGATGTCAGGATCCACTGGAGCTGTATGCTGAGGTTGTGGGGGAAGCTTTGAGGGCCAAGGTCTGGGTCCAAGATCTGGGCTTCCTGAGGCCCAGTCTGGAAGGGCTTCTGTATCAAGACACTATCACCAGAGTATGTCCCAGGCAGGGACAGGACTTGGACCATATAGCTCTGCTTAAAGCCCCTAATAAAACTCCCATTAACTCCAGCATCAGCCCACCCTCCACTTGCTCCTGGTCCTCCTGACCCTAGCTACCCCCCCTCCACTCTGTTCTTCCAGCACCCTAGGCCCACCCAGACCCAGAGCCCCACAGCCTTGCACAGGTTGTTGACTCTGCCCAGATAATTTTCTCCAGGTCCTTCCATCATTCCACCCAAGCTCTGCCCAAATGTCACCTCAGAGAGCCCTGTTTAAGGTCACAGTGAGCCCCCAGCATGCTTACTCCCCTTCCCTGCTGTACTGTCCCCAAGGCATGTGCCCAACTTTACATCCTGTGTTGTCTATCTTCTGCTCCGGAATGGAATCTCTGGGAAGGGCAGGATTTTGGGTTGTTTTATTCACTTCTCTGTCCTCGGTGTTTAGAATAGTGCCTACAGGGGTGGTGCTCTGTAAACCCCAGGAGGGAAGGAGGGAAGGAAGGAGGAAGGAGGAAGGAAGGAAGGTGGGTAGGAGGGAAGGAAGGAAGGAAGGAAGGAAGGAAGGAAGGAAGGAAGGAAGGAAGAGCAAGCAGGGAGGGAGGAAGAAGGACTTACTTGGTAGGGCTTTTAAAGAGGTTTCCCAAGTTGCTGAGGCAGGAGCCTGGGGTGGGCCATGCTGGTGAGGGGCTGCTTTGGACCCACAATGGGAGGTACAGGCTCCCGGAAGCCTGGGGCTTTCCTCATTATGCCCTTCCCCAGATCAGAAGATCTGGAACCTGAGCACCCTGAAGACATGGGCCCAGCCTGTCCCCACCCCAACAACCTAGCAATCTTGGACATCCAAACGCTGTGGAGCTGAGAAGGTGGGAGAGAGAGCAATGGGATGCTTCCCTGGGGGTGGGGAGGTAGGCTTCTGGGGACATTGCCCTTCAGAACCCCATGGAAACTGGCTCAGGAACCCCTAAGTCAAAGTAAATATATTCTGGTTCTGTCCCCTTCCCTCTGACTGCTGACCCCTGAGTGATCAGAACTCAGGCTCCAGCTCTTTATCTCGTTCACAGAAGCCCAACATGCTGCAGGGATGTGGCCCAAGAAATAAAACTGAGGTAGGTGGAGTTGGAGTGTCTGGAGTCCCCATCCTGAGTCATGTTAGACTTACACGAGGGCTGCAGGGTGCAACTTAAAAAGTCTCTCCAAGTCAGAGACCAGGAGAAAATGTTGACCTATTGTGTTCTGACAATGGTCTTTTTTTTCTAGAACATACTGTATAAGGAACTCTCAAAACTCAATAATAAGAAAACAAACTGATGAAAAATAATGGGCAAAGATCTGACCAGATACTTCACCAAATAAGATACATAGGCAAGATGCAAGATGCCCAACATCGTTAGTCCAGGATAATGAGCTGAAACTTCTCAATAGCATTTTCAAGTCCGTAGTCCGACTTGATCACTGACTTCATCAGATCTGTGAGGTTAGTCATTGTTATTAATTACATCATTATTCCCATTTTTATTTTTATTTATTTATTTATTTATTTTTGGAACCAGGGATTGAACTCAGGGACACTCGGCCACTGAGCCACATCCCCAGCCCTATTTTGTATTTTATTTAGAGACAGGGACTCATTGAGTTGCTTAGGGCCTCGCTAAGTTGCTGAGGCTGGCTTTGAACTTGTGATCCTCCTGACTCAGCCTCCCAAGTCACTTGGATTACAGGCGTGTGCCACCACGCCCGGCTATTATTCCCATTTTTATAGTGAAGAGATGGAGGTTCACGGAGGTGAAGGAGTTTGCCCAAGTTCAGAACTGAAACTCAAAGTTATGAAACTCTTTCCACCTGAGAGACTTCTAAGTTCTAAGAAGGTTCTAGAAGTCAACTTAGCAGCCAATTGGAAAGACCTCACTTCTTATGTTAAGAGAGGAGAGAAGACCAGGCCCCTATACCACCCTCCACCATCCTGCATGGACAGGCCAGCCTCTACGCTGCATGGCCCTGCACAGAGCTTGACCCCCTCAGGATGTGTGTGGAGTGAGGACTGTGGAGTGTCCTGTGGCGGGAGCTTCCCAGGCTGGAAAGGCCTGCCCTGTGGAACACCCACCACTGACACTGATTCATAGAAAGGGGGCCATTCCAGGAGCCTCGGCTCCCCGCCTGGGGCCTAGCACAAGCTTTGGCTTCCTGACTGTGGACTTGGACAGGGGTCTGATTGACTTTGAAATACCTTGTATGAAAACTGAGTTCTAGCCAAGTCTTGGGGCTGTGGTCCAGCACGGGGCAGGGGTGGGGTAGAGTGGGGACCCAGGATTGATCCTCACCTGGCCACCATTATCTCCCGGTCTCCTCGGCCCTCCCCAGGCTGTCTCAGCTCAGCATTTCCCCACCAGAGGCCAAGAGGGAATTGCTACAAATTTCTGGAAGACAGAAAAAGCATATAGTTAGTGTCTAGCAAGGAACCTGGCACAGAGCTCAACAAGGAACTGAAGAAAAACAAGAAGGGAAAGGGAGGAGAAGAGACAGAGTCGCAGGGGCTAACAGGCCTACTTCCTGGTCTGGCTGTGGGCTGGGGCCCAGCCCTGTGCTCTGTCAGGCCCAAGGGTTTCTAGATATGGGCACCAAGAACAAGTCCTACCCTGTCCACCTCCAGGATGGAACAGTGCTTGAAGCCATTGCTTCCATCACAAGGACCTGGATTTCATTCATTCCAGAAACATTCACTATTGTTGAGTGAGTGCCAGGCATGTCGCATGGATGGACTCCTTTAATTCTTCTAACCATCCTATTTTCTGGGTACCACTGCAAACCCATCTTACAGACAAGAAAAACAAGGCAGCAAAGTCACAGAGCTAGCGAGGAGCAGAGCGGGGATTCAAACCTGGGGACTCTGACTCCAGAGTCCAACTTCTTGTTCACCACATTCTCCTGCCTTTCAGTAAGGAGATCAGGTGTGACATAGTAATAAATATAATTAAAAAATATATCTTTGATCTTTGCCCCCGATTCCTAGCACAGAGCTCCTAAAGCCCTTGCAATTTCCCGGGTATTTCTTGTGTTCTCATGAGGCAGCTCTTGGTGGGCTTTGTTGGGGGACTGCTTCCAGGAAGACCACACCACGACTGGAAACTTAGAACTTCCAGCCTCACCTTTGTCCCCAGAATCCAGACACTGAGCTAATAATTGCTCATACATGAGAAAGCCTCATGAAAATTCCTGAGCTACAGGATGCAGAAATCCCCCTGGTTGGTGAACAATAACACTTCCATATGCAGGAAGGGTGATGTGACCAGGCTCCACCTGTGCCTGGACCCAGCTGTACTTTATCCCATTTATCTTTTTTCATTTGTGAACTTTTCAAATATCCTTTGTAACCTGAGTACAGTGGTGCACATCTGCAATCCTGATACATGGGAGGCTGAGGCAGGAGGATTGAAAGTTGGAGGTCAACCTCGGCAACTTAGGGAGACCCTACATCAAATTAAAAATAAAATTTAAAAAGCAAGGGTGGCTGGGATGTCGTTCAGTGGTGCAGGGCCCCCTAAATTCAATTCAAGTAAGCAATAATAAGTAAACTGCTTTCCTGGATTCTGTGAGCTCCTCTAGAAAATGATTCAAACCAAGGAGAGGGTCATTGAACCTCAGATTGGTAACCAAATGGGACAGAGGCTGTGGGTACTCTGGGAACCTCTACTTGTGATTGGCATTTGAAGTAGGGGGGACTGATCCCTTAGCCAGTGGGGTCTGTGCTGACTCCAGGTAGTGTGGGAAAGGGGGTGAATTGTAGGACACCTCATTAGTGTCTGCAGAGAATGGAGAATCGCCTGACAGGGGGAAATGCCCGCACACAGCTGGTCACAGAAGGGCTCTGTGTTGGGTTGAGTGTGGGAGGGAAAACCCCTTCCCTCACTCACTTGCATTGCAATGAGGAAAAGGGTCGGGAAATGATCTCATAGATCTATCGTGCATTGTCAGATGGTGATAAGCACTAGAAAGAAAAATGAAGCTCTGTTCAGTGATGACTCACTGTGTGTCTTTGGACAAGTTGCTTCACCACTCTGAGCTTCTATTTTCTCATCTGTTAGAAGGAGGCCCTTACTCACTTGCCCCACCCACCTTCACAGGTTGTCAGAAGAATCAAAATGAGCTCATGGACACAGAAGCCCTTTGTATTTTGCTGTTGTACCAACCCTAACCATGACTTCAAGGACTTTTTTCCTCCAGGGGGCTAAGTTCTTGCTTTCTCCAGAAGAACACTGAACTTTCCCCAGAGATTATGAGCCAGGGGGGTTCCACCCAATGCACTCTGTGTTTTAATTTGTGGTTTTGGGGTTTTTTTTTTTTTTCAGTTCTGGTACAAAACACAGGGCTTCAGGCACATAGTTGAGCACTCTACCACTGAGTTACATCCCCAGCACTATTATTTTTTATTTTGAGATGAGATCTCATCAATTTGCCCAGACTGGCCTTGAATTTGCGATCCTCCTGCCTCAGCCTCCTGAGTCAGTGGGATCACAGGCATAGGCCACTGTGCCAGGCTCTGACTGCATTTTTAAAGGAGGAGAGTATTGTGTGGTCCACTTTTTTTTTTTTTTTGGAACTGGGGATTGAACTCATGGGCACTTGGCCACTGAGCCACATCCCCAGCCCTATTTTGTATTTTATTTAAGACAGGGTCTCACTGAGTTGCTTAGGGCCTTGCTAAGTTGCTGAGGCTGGCTTTGAACTCATGATCCTCCTGCCTCAGCCTCCCAAACTGCTGGGATTACAGGCGTGCTCCACCATGCCCGGCTGTCTGGTCCACTTCTTGGGAGGCAGTCGTCATCTCACTCTTACCTTGGGGGCTTTTTGCAGACTAGCGCATTTTCCAAAATGGAACTTTCTAGAATGTTCACCATAAAAGCCCCTCTGTGAGAAGCTTAACACACAAGAGACCAAGGGGCAACTTGCCACACTGGCCAGCCATTGGATGTCCTACCTGTGCTCCTGCTTTGGATTCATTTGCCACCCTTGGCCACCCTTTTCTGTGTCCCAGGAGGCTGACGGATACTGGCAGCCTCCAGGACCCTGTTCTCTGGCCTCTGTCGGGGTTTGGTGGAGGGAGATGCTGGGAGCACATGGGTGAGCAGGAGGGAGAGGCAGGAACGCCCAGGCTGCTGATTTGGTTGGGCGGTGGCTGCTCAGTGCCCCTGAAGGTCACTGCTCTCACTACAGCCAGATCCAGGTGCAATGACTTTTCCTGTCCCTTGTCCATGGAGTGCTTCACCCTCCCCGTGGCTCCCCTTAACCCTGATCTTACTCAGTAACTTCTCTTCATTAAATCCAATGTGCTGACCCCACCGGAGTGTGCCTGGCCTGGGGCAAGGAAAATCCCCATGCTCCTGCCCCGGGAACATCCCTTCCCAGGATCTTGGTGGGGCAGGCTCCTATTTCTGCTCACATGAGCCAGAGGACAATGACAAAAAAAGAGAAAAGGAAAAGGAAATCATGTCTGTCTGTGCCCAGGTGGGTTCCTTTCTCCTCTAAGACTGAATTGTGGGGACTGGAGTTGCGAGTCAGTGGCAGAGCGCTTGCCTAGCATGTATGAGGCACTAGGTTCGATCCTCAGCACGAAAGAGAGAGAGAGAGAGAGAGAGAGAGAGAGAGAGAATAAGGAAGGAAGGAAGGAAGGAAGGAAGGAAGGAAGGAAGGAAGGAAGGAAGGAAGGAAGGAAGGAAGGAATTGCGTCCATCTACAATTCAAAAAAATCTTAAAAAGAAGCCGGGCGCGGTGGCGCATGCCTGTAATCCCAGCACTTGGGAGGCTGAGGCAGGAGGATCGAGAGTTCAAAGCCAGCCTCAGCAACTTAGCAAGGCCATAAGCAACTCAGTGAGACCCTGTCTCTAAATAAAATACAAAATAGGGATGGGGATGTGGCTCAGTGGTGGAGTGCCCTTGGGTTCAATCCCCAGTACCAAAAAAAAAAAAATCTTAAAAAGAGTAAATTGTGGGATCAACAGCCCAAATATAAATGCAAAAACCATACAACACTAAGAACAAAACACAGGGAAAATCTTCACGACCTTGACTTTGGCACCGTTTTCTTAAATAGGACACCAAAAGTATAAGTAACAAGAGACAAAAATAGATACACTGGGCTTCACTGAAACTAACTTTGCATCAAAAAGAGATCAAGAAAGTGGAAATGCTTACAGAATGGGAGAAAATATTTACAAATCATATATTTGGTAGAAGTCTAGTACCTGAAATATATAAAGACTTACCACTCAACAGCAGAAGGACCAACAAGCCAATTTAAAAACGGGCCAAGGACTCCAACAGACATTTCTCCAAGGAAGATGGAGACATGACTGAGATGAGAAGATGGTCAACAGCATCCTTAAGTAGGGAAATCAAAATCCAAATGCCATACCTCTCTCTACCCACTAGGATGGCAGGGGAAAAAAAAGAGAGCGAAAGAAATAGAAAGAAAAATAGATGTGTTGGTGAGGATGTGGAAAAACTGAAACCCTTGTGAATTGCTGGCGGGAGTGTAAAATGATTCAACCACTGAGGAAAACAGCCTGGCGCTTCCCCAAGAAGCTGGCTGGCATGATCACATGATCCCCTGACTCCATTCCTAGGTAAATACCTGAAAGAATGGAAAATGAGTGCTCGAAAGAATACAATAAATACATGTCCACGTAGGCGTCATTCACAGAAGCCAAAAGGTGGAAACAACCCAAACATCCAGCAACTGAAACTGCAGGCTATCCATAAGGGGATTATTGATATTTATTATTATTATTGTTATTTTTATTATTATTATTATTATTATTATTATTATTATTATGGTACTGGGGATTGAACCCAGGGGCGCTTTATCACTGAGTTACTTCCCCAGTCCTTTTTGCTTTTTATTTTGAGACAGGGTCTTGCTAAGTTGCTTAGAGCCTCCCTAAATTGCCCAAGCTGACCTCGAACTTGGAATCCCCTGCCTCAGCCTCCTGAGCCGCTGGGATTATAGGCATGCGCCACTGCACCTGGCCATAGTGGATTATCATTCAGCCACACAAAGGAATGTTGAGCTTCAACATGGATGAACTTTGAAAACACAAAAAATCACAGAAACCAGATGCAAAAGGCCACATACTGTAGATCCCATTTATAGCAAATGTCCAGAACAGGCAAATCCACAGATAGAAAGCTGATTGGAGATGGCCAGGGTACCAGGCTTCCTTCTGGGCTGACGAAAATGTGAAATTTCGAGGTGGCAGTTGTACAACATCGCAAGTGTACTGAATGCCACTGAATTGTTTGCTTCAAGTAGTGAATTTTATGTTGTGTAAATTTCACCTCAATAAAAATAAAGTGAATCAGGGAGTTTCGGGGGACAGAGATGGACTGATGGTGGATGCCAAGAGGAAGAACCCGAGGCAGCTCCTCCCTCCAGACCCAGAAGCCATCTTTGAACTTGAGAGAGCACAGAGGATCCCTAGCGTCTGTCAGTCCAGCCACCCATTTTACAGATGGGAAAGGCAAGCTGGAAGGAAGCAGGGACTTGCCACAGAGGAACCACAGAGGAGTTAGAGGCAGGGCTTTGGGGCTCGGGGCTGGCACTTATCATGCTGCCACATGGCCTCTGCTGGCCATGGACTGAAGGGGGACCCTGGGCATGATCAGAGAAGTGAAGTCCCAGCTGCCATGGGCCTTCCGCCCTGAGCATGTGGAAGGGACAAAGTCATCAACCAGTTGGTTTCCTGGGCTCATCCATGCCAAAGGCTGCGGCTGAGTCAACCCAGGTTTTGCCCCTTGAGAGTCAACCCCGCCTTTGGTGCAGTTATAACTTTATCTTTAAGAGGAAAACTCATTACCCAGCTGTTCTATTTCTGCCCTTGGGCTGCACCCCTGGCTGAGGGCATCAGTTTCCCCACAAGAGCAGTGGGAGGAAGGTAAATGTCCTGGATTCGGGGCATTCACTGATCCCCCCAGAGGGACCCAGGAGCATCCGTCAGGCCCTGGAAGGCAATGAAGCCAGCTAAGCCACTGGGGCCCTGAGGAGTCATTTCTTTCTCAAGGTTTCGCTGGCTCAGATCTTTGGGGCAGGTTTAAAAGGGAACGGCTAGCCTCAGCAGGACACCCCGACTCTTCTGGTGTGGTCTCAGGTAGGTACTGTAGGGATGCCGGGAGATGGGAAAATGGGAGGGTAGGCTATAGAGAACTGACAGGAGCTCCCTGTGGAGGGTGGATGTGACTGATGACAGGTAAGCAATGAGGGGATGAACACTGGGGGAACCCCTGCCTGCTCCAAGGGCTGCAGAGGTGACATCTCACTCAGTCCTCCAAGTGAGCTACACTCCAGGCCCACAGCACAAACAGATGGGGGACGGGGCTGGATTGCTGCTGGGATTCATGCGACATCCACAGTGAAAACTGAGTGGCAAGGATGCCAACCCAGAGCAGCCTCCTTCCCGTTCCACCCACCTTCCTTGAAATGGGAAAGGGACACTGGATCCATGCTTGGGTTTGATCCCAGCTCTGCCCTTCCTCCTCTCTAAGACATCTTTCCCTCTGATGTCACTTTCATCTCATGAGCTAAATTTTCTGTTCTGTGTTTCGTGAATTTTAAACATGGGTCTTGGTTATCAAAGATGCCTGAGAAAAGCTGCTTTCTGGGGAGACAAGAGTGGTTTGGATGCAGGGGTCCTGGGAGGACAGAGCAAGAGGTCAGTGGCCACTGAAAGAAATAGACCATGATGTCAGAAACATGTGCATCCCACAGGGCAGTGACTGCTGGAGGGATCACAGAAATGGCCTCTTAGCTTGTGGTTCATCAAAGAATCACAATTTAAAAAGAATATGAGCAAAGTGAGGCACAGCGGTACACACCTGAATCCCAGCTATTTGGGAGGCTGAGGCAGGAGGATTACAAATTTGAGGCCATCCTGGGGAAGACAGTGAGATCTTACCTCAAAAAAAATTATATATATAATATACATATATATATATATATGAACAGCTTAATTCATATAAATAAAGGAGAATCTCTTGTCCCCATTTATTCTATTAGAACAATCCAGATGTGGGCAGATGTTTTGTCTTTTTTTTTTTTTGTACTGGGGACTGAACCCAGGGTCACTCTACCAGTAAGCTCCATCCACAACCCTTTTTATTTTGAGACAGGGTCATGCCAGTATGATGAGGCTGGCCTCCAATCTGTGATCCTCCTGCCTGGCATCCTGAGTTGCTGAGATCACAGGTGTACACCACCCTGCCCGGCTTTAGATGTTTTGTCTTAATGACAAGTCGAGTGGACTTAATCTGACTTTGCTGATATGTGTATTTCCTTTCCCTGTGGATTTTGATTTCATCTCCCTAGTGACTTCCATCTATACTAGAACAGAAAAACTAGACAACAAAAAGAACATGTAAGTGAGTTGTCCTATCAGGGACAACAAATGGCAAAAGGAAGTTTAAGTTGAGCAATTGCAGCTTCCAGAAGGGGAATGGGGATGGGGGAAGCCCAACAAGGGGACTGAGCTGCCCCAAGTGACTTGGAGCCGAGTAAAGCAAGAACCAGATCTGGATGGTGGACCAAGACTCTTTGATGCTATCGGCAGTAGCCAGGGCTTTGCTCCTGATGACAGACACAAGAGGGGTTGGCGGGAGTTCTTAACCTGGAGTTTGGGGGTCTTCAATGGGAAAGTGATTCCATCACGATTTTCTCTACCTTTAACTGAAATGTATCGTATCCCCCACCCGCCATAACACAGGCAATAAATCACAGTTCCACAGTGGTACCCGCGACTTTCTCTGCAGTGGCAGTCACTGTATTTTGTATCAAATTATAATTGTTGCAGATATCTCAAAATATCATTAATTTTCATTTTTGCTTCAAAACAGCAGTGATTGTAAGACCAGCTGCTAGATCATGTTATTTGATGCATTTTTAAAGAGGCACTTATATTACTGTATCGTGAATTTTTAATATTTTGATAATTATATCTTAATATCCTTTGTTTCCTTGAGAGTCCTATGAGTTTTATTACTTGAATTTGAAACGTTTTGTCCGATGACACTACACTCATCACCAGGTGGCCAAAGGGCTCCATGGCCCATGAAGGCACGACCTCTCCACCCATCTTCTCGTGCAGCTGATCTGCCCAGCTTTGGAGGTGTGGGATCCAGGGAGATGAGGAGTCTGGTTTGGCCTCCACCACTTGCCTGTCCTGACTCAGCCTCTTTTGGAGACACCAGGGAACTCCATGAGAGAGGAGGAGGTGCTTTAGAGCAGGGACCCAATGTCCAGTTGGAAGTCCTCGATCTCCCACTGGGTTATTGAAAGATGGAGGCTGTATTATTGGCCTTGAGAATAGCATGGTGGCAAAGAGGCTCAGAATCACATCCTCGCTGACTTTGAGAAGGTTCTTCATCCCCAAGGCAAACTGGAGAGGCTCCTATCTTTTCTCCATGTTCCCTTGGGCCCCTAGAGTCCTGCCTTGGTGAAACCGGGTTTGGAAACCAAGGAACCCAGGCTTGACCCCAGGTTGACCTTATTTTAGGAGACAAAATAATTGATCCAGGCCGCCATTTTGTACCAGAGTCCTGCATGATATCTGGTAAAGCCAACAGTCCCCTACTCAGATTACAGAGGCTCCTCAACTTATGATAGGGTTTCACCCTGCCAAACCCATCATGCACTGAAAACATTGTAAGTTGAAAATACATTTAAGACACTTAACCCACGCAACATCGCAGCTTAACCTTAAATATGCTCAAATACTTAATTTAGCCCACAGTTGAGCAAAATCATTTAGCACAATGCCTATTTTATGTAAAGTGTTGAATAGCTCATGTGATTTATCGACTACCATATTGCAAGTGAAGAACCAAAAGGCACACATTTGTTTTTATATCATCTCAAAGTTGAAAAATTCTAAGTTGAACCATCATAAGTCAGAGACTGTTGATAAGTATTTTTAAATGCATAAAATAAAACACACAGGACTGCAAAGGAAACCAATAGTATTGGAATACTGCTATTGAAACATTTAAAATGAAATATCTTTTATTGATAGATTTAAATAACAACATCTAACTGAGGTTCCTCATAGTTTCAAAGTTGAAATGAAGGCAAATAATATTTTGAGATGTCTGCAATTGTTCTAAAATGAAAGGGAAACAGCTGTAATTTCTGTAAGGAGCAAAGTCACACATAGGCCATGTGGTTTGTGGCCTCTGTTCATATCTGAAGGAAAGTGAAAACCAAATGGTCATTGTTTTCTCATTCCATTTCTTGGACCCTGGTTGAGTGTGGTGGTGCACACCTGTAATCCCAGCTACTCAGGAAGCTGAGGCAGGAGGATAGCGAGTTCCAGGCTAGTCTGGGCAACTTAGGGAGGCCCTGTATCAAGCTAAAAAATAAAAAATAAAAAGAACTGGGGATGTATCTCAATGGTAAAGCACCCCTGGATTCAATTCCCAGTACAACAAACAAACAAATAGAACAACTTTGATTCAACCTCTCCTGGCAGTAGTCTTCTCCTCCATATCCCTACCTCACAGCCTTACGTGAGGAACACACAAGATGAGAGATGCAGAAGCACTTTGTGTTAGTGAGGGGGATAAAACTGAGGAATTATTGCTTATTTCTTATTCTTGATGATTATGACTTTATGTCAGCAAGACATCCGTAGTGATGTAAGAGAAGCAAGCCCTGTCTCTATTAGGATATTCCTTCTTGCTTATCTATCAGTCCCTGCAGCCTGTCCCTGCTTCCCTCCACAGCTCCCAGAGAAGTCCTGGTTCCTGCCATCAGTTCCTCCTGGTTCCCCCTCAGCTGAGCTGCCATGCCTGGTGGGTACAAAGGAGAATGTGGGGACGATGTGGACCCAATGCCCTTCCTGGCACCTCCTGACAAGGAGAGAATAGAAGCCATGAACAAGCCATATGACATTAAGAGGTCCTGCTTGGTCAAAGACGAGAAGGAGGGCTTTATTGCTGGGGATTCAGTCTGAACAAGGTGACCAAGTCACCATGAAGACGATCACCAACCAGGTGAGTGGAAAATAATCTCCAGGAGGAAACTGAGCTTTAGTCATGGCAGGCACCCAGGTCTCTGCTACACACACTTTTGCTCAGGAGGCAAAAAAAGCAGATCCCTCCAGAGTCCCTCATGCTACTTTGAGTCCAGACTTAACAACATTCAAAATATGTGGTCCTGAGTAAGACACTTTCTCTCACTGAGCTTTGGCTCCATCATACTAGAGATTCCAATGAGATAGGATTCAGAAAAGTACTTTGTACACATTAGTGTAAGCAATTATCATGATAGCCATTTATCTTTAAAGTCCCAAGCATCTCAGATGTGGAATCTATTTTTTAAGAGTGAAAGTGAACATCCCACCAATATACAGTCTACCTATGTTCCATAGCCCATGGTGGCATAAGAAATGTAAGACAAGGCTCAGACCATCATGGTCCAATGCATGAGCTCTTCAGCAGCATGAGTGACAGGTGGTGGCTCCTGAGCCTCTTGCTGCTGGTGGTGATATGCTAGACCCAAGCTGGCTCACAAAGGTCCAACAGGAAACATTCAAGGGCTTCACAGCCAGTTGTTAAACCTTTAGTTCCTTGATATCAGCCATGATAGAAGTATTTACACCACAGAAATGGGCAAATGCTACAAATCATGGATTTCTACACACACATGCATGGTTGGTTTACCAAAACATCACTCTCTGCTGGTCCATACTATGTCTGATGATGATATATGACCTGAGAGCATAGATAAAAAATTTGATTTATTAAAACTCTAACTCACCTCCTTCCCCATGGCCGAAGTCCCCCTCCTCTGCTGGAGCTCAAAGAAAAGTGTTTGCATGTGGACGAGGTCCATAGATCAGGAAACTACTAGAAATGAACTCTGATTAAAACCAGGCTTGATTTTCTAGAAGGGTGGTGTCCATTACTGGGTAGATTTTCCAGAACTGTCAAGACTTCAAATTATCTGCCTATCATACTCATAAATTGTTAAAAGTCCCCGAAACCCCAATATGAATTTAGGCCTCACATCTAAGGCTGCCAGCTACCAAAAGATATTTGGCTTTCTGGATCACGTGTCTTACCCTTTGGTCCCAGATGCTGGAACCAAAGAGCTGATGCTAGTTTTCATTTACAGATGGAAAAATCGGGGTTCAAAGTGGGGAAAGGATCTGCCTGCCTCACCCGGGAGTTAACACACCATTTAACAGCATTTGTTGCTCTTTTCGTTTTCTGTCTTCTTTGCTTGCTTGCTTTTCAATTTGATCCTTCAAGGTGGTTTGGTGGGAGCAGGGGAATGTATTTATTTTTCAAGAAATGGAAAGTTCTTTAAACTTTCTAACTCCTGAGGGAGAGTTCTAACTCTCAAGAGAGAACTTCAAAAGACATATCTGCAAACTGTCTCTAGGAGTAAACAGCAAGCTCTGATCAACTCCCAAAATGAGCTTAGCTGGCAGAGAAAGCACAGCCCAGAGGTGTTCTGCACCATACTTCAAAGGGGACACAGTGAAGGCTGATATGTATGGTCTCTGAAGTCTTTCCCCATTCCAAGTCACATCCCCAATGGGATGTGTCTAGACCAGGAGTTGCACCCACTGGATGCCTCAGTCCAGCTCCTTCCAGGATTCCAGAGGGTGTGTGGGACCCTGTGCCAGATGCTGCTTTAACTATAAAGACCCTATTCCCTAATGCACATGCTGCCATGTCTTGACCCTCCAGACACTCACTGTGAAGAAGGATGACATCCAGCAGATGAACCCACCCAAATTCTACCAGGCCAGTGACATGGCAGACATGACCTTCTTGAATGAGGCCAGTGTCCTGGACAATCTGCGCCAATGCTACTGCCACATGAGGATCTATGTGAGTAGGAAAGGTTGGGGATGAGGGTGGGGAGGAAAGAGTAGGGACATATCCTCTGCCTCTCTTTTTTTTTTCTGCCCCTCTTTTGATGGGGCAGGGCAGCTATTCTATTCTTCCAAGGTCCCAATGCACATTATGACTTGGATGAGGGCACAGGGACAATATATTTTTATATGTTAAGTTTTCTGCCCCAGGCTTTCAGTAACTCAATGATGGCACCACTTCCATGGATAGTTGAAAGCTTTTAGCCAGAAATCTTCTTTCTTGTGTCCCCCTCTCCCTCAAACCCTCCAATAAAAATATCACTTCCCTCTAGTGATTTCAGACATCATATTAGAAGTTCCTTTCTGTCCATCCATCTATCCATTTATTCATCCATCCATTCATCCATCCATCCAGTCACCCAACTGTCCATCCATCTATCCAGTCATCTGTCCATACATACATCCATTCATCCATCCATTCACTCATCCTTCCATCCATCCACCCCCCCCATTCATCTATTCGTCCATTTCTTCAACAAACATTGAGAAGATGTGACTTAAAGGCACGATGGGATGTGCCTATAATCCCAGCAACTCTGGGAGTTAAGAAGGATAGAATCACAAGTTCAAGGCCAGTCTCTACAACTTAGTGAGACCCTCAGCAACTTAGTGGAATCCCGTCCCAAAATAAAAACTGAGAAGAACTGAGATATGTCTCAGTGGTTAAGTGCCTGGGTTCAATCTCCAGTACAAAAAAAAAAATGCCATCAGGGGACATAAGAAGGAAAAGAGACTGTGTCCTTGAGGAGGTTCAGTTTCTGTTCATCTGAGGTGATGAGAAGAGCAAGCTACAAGCGGTCTCCTGAGTGTGTCTAGAATATCCTCAGACCAAAAGGATGATTTCCTGAAGGTGTCAGTGACTGAGCTGCAAAATGGGTTGTCTAAGGAAGTTTGATGTTTTCTTCTCTAGATGTTTTCACTAAGCACCAAAAAGTCCATCTGGTAGGAGTAGTCGAGGCAGGTCCTGGTTGCAGGGTCAGGGTGGTTGGGGATCTCCCCCCACCCCCCCACCCCGCCGGGTCTGCAGTTATGGCCAAGATGGCTGCTGTGCCTTCCCATCTTGTTGTACTATGATACTGTTTTGCTTTTGGATTCAGACCTCTTGCAGCACATAGCCCCAGGTGGTGCCGGAAGATCTCTGGGAATCTGTTACAGATATTTTCTGGGTCTGGAAGTCATGGGAGTATCCTTGAAACTTGGGTCTGGGAAGGAACCACATCTACTCCTGGCCAAGCCTGGAGCCTGGGCTGAGGAAGTTGGTGGGTTTGATGGTCAAGTTTAGGGCTGAGGCTTACTTTGGACAATTCTGTAGTCAAGCCCTTGCTCCTGGTGGATGGACACACCATGTCATTGGACTAAGGGACTGTAGGCTCTGTGCAATGTGGCCTGAAGGACCAACACAGGGAGACACCCTTAAATTAGAGCACCTCTGTGGCAGGCAGGGGCTCAACCCTGACTACTTCCCTCTGGTATCCCTCCTGACCAGAACAGGGACACGACTAGCTTCTGAGCTGCTGCCTGCCCCGACTCCCAGCTGAGACAGGGCTAGAGGTAAAGAGTGACTCAGTGGCCACAGTCCCGGCGTGAGACACCGTGTGTCATGCTCTCAACTCGTCAATGGGTTTCCTTTATCTTGTTTCTCTTTCTTCCAATTCTATTTAATGTTTCCTTTTAAAAGCTCAGCATATCCCAGCTATGCTAAAGAGAAGCTGGGGCTGTTTATTTCCACTTGGGTTCAAGTGGAAGATTTTGAGGTTGAACTGAAAAGAGGTGCAATGTAGAGGCATCGGAGGTGATTGGGACCACCGAATGAAAAGGAGGGAAAGTTGGAGACCCATTGATTTGGCCATTTTCTGTCCTCATCTATTCTCCCTTCCCTCCAATAATTTCTTTTACTACATTGGATTTTTGTCCTTTTATAGACAATGGAATTATTGCTTACAAAATTGCAATCTTGGAGTGAAAAGAGTAGTTGGGATTTCTTCTCAAGAATAAATCACCAAAAGGGACCTGTGTCTACAAAATGCAGACTCTGTAGCTGCTAAAAAACAAAACAAAATAAAACAAAAAACCAGAAATCACTCAGGGAACTCTCATGGGAAATCTCACACATAATTAAGTGGGAAAACAAGATATAAAATAGCACAAAATAGAACAAAACAAGATATAAAATAGAACAAAACAAGATATAAAATAGCACAAAATAGAACAGTATTTTGTTTTAAAAGCAGGGAGAATGTGTCTCTAGCTTTGCTTGCTTATACATCCAAAGCCACAAAGGAAAATATAAAGAACTAACAGCAGCACTTACCTATGGGAGGGGGAAGCTGTGTGCCCAGCAGTTGGGGGACCTTTTGCTGTGGGTGTGTCCATAGAGTGACCGTGTTACCTATTCGTATAATTAACCCTAAAGAAAACGGAGCAAATAAATATCAAGGGGAAGTTTTGTCTGGCTTAATGAAGAGATCTATTTTGCTCTGCACTGTCTCAGAGAAATCAGTGATGTTCTCGGTCTGCTCCGAGATTGACAAGCCAGGGCTCCGGGGGAACCAGCTGAGGGAAGTGGGCACCAGGAGGAAGGGTCAGCTGACCGTCTTCCTTCCCTCTCTCCAGACCTACTCAGGCTTGTTCTGCGTGACAGTCAACCCCTACCGGTGGCTGCCCATCTACGGGGCCCGTGTGGCCAACATGTACAAGGGTAAGAAGCGACAGAGATGCCGCCCCACCTCTTCTCCATCTCTGACAATGCCTACCACGACATGCTCATGGGTGAGTGGGGCGGGGTCTGCTAGGGCCCCGTGGTGGGAGACAAGTCTTCCTTTGCCCTCATGGCTGCAAATACATTAGGACCCGATCCCAACCCTGACCCTGAACTCCCCCACCTCCCACTGCAGTTGAGGTTCTTTACCAACCTGGAGGAGCAGCAGCTGCCTGTGGGTTTCGTACCAGGTGCCTGTCCCTGGTGAGCCCGCTGGACACTCACCAAGCAGCAGCCCCTCCTTATGTCCCATCTCACTGAAGCTTCTCAGACCTAGGGGATGCTGCTAAGTAACTTGCCCAAGACTCAAGTCGGCCCTCTTAACCATTACCTGTGTCATCTTGGCTGCTCTTTGGCTGGTATGGCTCCCTTAGGTGATTTTTATGGCCATTTCTCTTGATGTTGATTACAAATGGGTAGTTTTCTAACTGGAGCAAACAGGCTGATATAAATGAAATGGCTAGAAAATTCTCAGCCCTTTCTGCAAGAGTGTACGCTGAAGGAATGGGCATGTGGACTCAAGTGCCACAAGATCCTGGGTATGGGGCTTCCAAGTGCAGCCAAGGCCCCTCTCCAGGCTGGGTGGGACTCAGAGAGGGCTGTTTGGTGAGGCTACTGTCAATGCCTAGTTTCTAAATCTTTCCTAATTACATCTTCCTGTTGCTGTTTTCTTCCCCACAGATCGTGAAAATCAGTCTATGCTAATCACGTAAGTGTCTCTTCTGTCTCCTAGTCTATGTACATATAATTAGGTCTATGCCTTACCCATGTAATTAAGCCTTCTCAGAATTAATTGGGGGACTTCGTACAAACTCTGCAGGCAGCAAGTGGGCTTGACAGGGCGACCAAGGCTGTGCCTGCCAATCCTAGGGGAGGATGCGTGTCCCCAGGGCCTCCCCACCTCCTTGAATGTCCAGGCTGGGGCATGAGAGGGAGCAGAACGTGCACTTCTCTGCAGCTTCCCTCGTCTGCGGCTGACACCCCTCTTCTCGCTTTCACATGACCACTGTTGCTTCCACCTGCAGCGGAGAATCTGGTGCTGGCAAGACTGAGAACACCAAGAAGGTCATCCAGTACTTTGCCAATATCGGAGGAACTGGAAAGCAGTCCACAGATAAGAAGGTAGGGCCGACCCGTAACTCTGGGGTCAAGGGCACCTTGTAGCAGAGCCCACTTCATTCTTCTTTGCCGTTTCACTGTCATTGAGACTGAGGCTTAGAGAGAAGTGACTTGGGTGGGGTTGCACCGGGAGGAGACAGCCTCAGACCCTGGGGCAGGGGAGAAAGGGGAACACAGTCTCCTCATTAAGCTGTCCCCATAGGCCCTGGCTGCCCCAGGGATACAAGGAGCATTATTACCTGGGACAACAGCTGCTTTAAAAATCTGACAGTCAGGTGTGGTGGTGGTTGCCTGTAATTCCAGCAGCTCTGGAGGCTGAGGCAGGAGGATCACTAGTTCAAAGCCAGCCTCAGGTGTTAAGCAATTCAGTGAGACCCTGACTCTAAGTAAAATACAAAATAGGGCTGGGGATGTGGCTCAGTGGCAGAGTGCCCCTGAGTTCAATCCCTGGTACCCTCCACCAAAAATTCTGACGAAGCAGAGCTTTGGAGGCAGGTCCAAGAAACACAGAGAAGGATTTAGGGACTCACTCAGGGGAGTCTCCACTATCAGCAAAGTGAGGGGAAAACAGCTCAGAATCAAAGCTACCAGTGTCCCCAGGCATCCCCCCTCCCATGTCACAGGGCCACAGAGGGACAGATTTTCTCAGGAGTGGCTCCCTTCCCAGGTCAAGATCTACACCCCGTCAGCCCTGATTTCCCAGCATCCCCAAGGACATTCCCCTCCTGGGTTCTGGGCACATAAGTGATTGCCATTTGCAAGCCCAACCCCTCAGCCCTGGGTCCCCAGGCAGCAGCTGATGATCACCCCTCCTTGGGTTTCTTTCTGGGCCAGGGGTCCCTGGAGGATCAAATCATCCAGGCAAACCTCGTGCTGGAGGCCTTCGGGAACGCCAAGACCACCAGGAACAACAACTCTTCTCGCTTCATAAGTGTGAACAGTAGCATGGCGTCCCCTGGGGTGTAGGATGGGAGTGGTGAGCCCATTCTGGGTAAAGAAATGGAAAATTAATGTGATGGGGACGAGGCAAGTCCCAGCGTCTCCTTCCCAGAGCCTTTAGGGAGTGCCACACTGGGTCTAATCAGCAAACAGAACCCACGTGCAGTTGATCAAGGGCACCGACCTCAGGCTTGGTGATGGAGGGCTCAGAAGTCATGCAGGGGAGCCAGGGATTCAGAGCAGCAGGAAGCTGGGGCCCCTTCCTCCAAGCTGAGGGACCTGGGAGAGGGTCCCTGGTAGACTCTGAAGCCAGTGGCTATAGGGTTAGGGTTCTGTGAGCTGAGTCACTTCCTGAGGCTCCATCACAGCAGAGAATCCCAGCCCTTCCCTCTTCTGCCACTCCAGCTGCCTTGGGGGCCCCAGTTGAGCTGAGGGACCCTAGGAAATAGGGCACAGGGGCAGGCAGAGGTGGGGGCAGGTGAGGAGACGAGGTGAGGGAGAACAGACCCAGACAGCCTATTTCCTGGGTGTTTATTTGTGGCCCTGACACAAGTCAGGGAGAAGAATTGGGATGTCCCCTGGTAAGGAGACCCCAGGCCACCTGGCTGGCCGGCCATATTCCCACAAGACCTGGCCTCTAAGGTGGAATCCCAAAGGGTCCCAACCTCTCCTGCTGAGTGCTCCTCTCCCCAGCAAATGACGCAAACCACAAACCCCAGATCAAGCTCCAACCTGCCCACCCCCTTCTCTGCCCATCTGCATGGGATATCGCAGCTCCAGGTAGAGCCTGCTTACATCTTCCTGGGGATTCGTGGGGACTGTTGAGAAGAGTCCCATATTGGGGCCAAATATTGTCCTAAATTATGAGCAACTGCCCTCACATCACCTCCCCTTGTCCTCCCTGCTCAGGACAAGTTCATTCGAATCCACTTCGGAACTACAAGCAAACTGGCCGGAGCTGACATCGAGAGCTGTAAGTCAGGTCCCTTTGGGAAGGCTCGTGTCATTTTTGAGGTCCTTCATTTTTGAGGTCCTTCATTTTGAGTACAAATGAAACTGAGGGGTCATTATTTCTTAAAACATTAAGAATCTCAAAACATGGGTTGGGTGGTGGCTCAGTGGTAGAGTGCTTGCCTGGCATGTGTGAGGCCCTGGGTTCCATTCTCAGCACCACATATAAATAAATGAATAAAATAAAGGTCCAGCGACATCTAAAAGAGATTTCAAAAAGAAGAGAGAATTTCAAAACAGTCACAGAGAAGCATTAAACCAAGTGCATCCGAGGACCTTTCTGAGCGTCGCCTGTCAGGTGTCTAGACGGCCAGCTATGCTCTGGGCTCCCCTTGTTGGCAGACAGGCACCCCAAGGCTATGTGTCCTGGGGAGAGGGAAGAGTGGGGCCCCACGGGCGATTTCACCGGGCTCTGTGGAGAGGGGAGTTCTGCTTTCCACGGGACCTGAACTCCAGGTGGAATGCTCCTTGGCGTCCTTGCTTTCCAGATCTCTTAGAGAAGTCTCGCGTCATCTCACAGCAGGCAGCTGAGAGAGGCTAGCATATTTTCTACCAGATTCTCTCCAATAAGAAGCCTGAACTTGTGGGTAAGGATCCTGTGTCCACTGCCTGCCCCAGAATGAGTGTTTCCTCTCTCATCCATACGAAAGGATTCCCATGCACAAAGGGTCTTGGGTCACCCCTGTGGTTCCTTGGCAATCCTTTTGATTTAGTTATGGGAACCACAAGTTGCAGGGAGCTTCCTCAGGGATCTGCTTGCACCTCTCATCCTTACGATAGTCGGAGGACACTTTACACCCTTGTTGGCCCATTTCACAGAGGGGGCCTTGGGATGCCTGTAACTCATGACTGAGGTGGAGACCTGGGACATGAAGCTCTAGACTCTTCTCTCCAACCTGCTGCCTTTGAGCTTGATGCTCAGACAGCAGCACAGGGGTCAGCCTGGGACCAGCACTTGCAGGAGCCATAACAACAGATACAGCCCACACTGGGTGCACAGCTTGGAGAGCAGAGTACACTCACCCACTCAACTGGACACCCTTGTGCAGACACCAACATGCTCAACTCTCCATGGCAAACCTGCTCAGGAAATAATGGGGAGAAGGGATGAAGGCTCCATCTTAAACACACACCTTCTAACCCGGGTATTGGGCAGCACAACCCACCCACAGGTAGGCTTTATTTGTGTTGAACCAAGCGGACTTTTAAATCAATGGATGACATTTTGAAATTGGGAAATTTCACATTAAAATCCATTTCCTGGTTTCTCTTAGAGTAGCAGAAGTGGCAGTACCTCAGAGCCTGCCCTCCTACTAGTCCTAAAAGCTGAGTGGTGGTGGCCCTGTGGCTGGAGCACATGCTCTCTTGTTTACCACACTCCCCACCAAGACCTATTGCCTCCCAAATATTGGAGAAAAATGGTAGCCATCATTTATTTTCCTTCTTGTGGCTATACTTTTTCTTGATAGTAGAGATACAATGAAAAGAAAATATTAATTGTACCAGCTCCTCTTCCAAAAGTGAACAATTAAAAATATTAGAACAACAGGGGCACACATCTGAAGATAGGTAGAAATGAGCACTCATTTGGGGGGAGGGGGCGGGTACCAGGGATTGAACTCAGGGGCACTCAACCACTGAGCCACATCCCCAGCCCTATTTTGTATTTTATTTAAAGACAGGGTCTCACTGAGTTACTTAGCACCTCGCTGTTGCTGAGGCTGGCTTTGATCCTCCTGCCTCAGCCTCCTGAGCCACTGGGATTACAGGCATGCGCCATCGCGCCCATAGAGCATACATTTTTGTAAAAGCAATAATCCTCCCATGTGTACTCTATGCGAATGGTGGTGTTGCTCAAAGGAGTCGTTGTGTTACCTTCTGCATTAGAATGTGACCTGCTTTTTATAGGAGAGGAGGAGGAAAGATAAAAATTTATTTACTCCCCAAATTACCTTCTGGATACCTACTAGGGGCCAGTGATGGAGGACACAGCCAAGTTCCTACAATGCTCTGATCACCCTAAAGCTCCCTGAGTGATGCTGTTCCAGTCCCTCCGTGACTCAGCTCCTTAACTCCTGCAACACCCACCATCATGGCTGGCCTGTGAAAGACACTTTGAGACAGGGGTTAGACATGAAAGAGAAAAGAACCATGGGTCACCAAGTTGCTAACTTGCTTTGCTGCTCTTGGCAGAGAGTTTGCTGCTGGTCTCCAACCCTAAGGAATACCACTGGATCTGCCAAGGCGTCACCATGGTGGACAACATGGACGATGGGGAAGAGCTGCAGATCACAGATGTGAGTGGGCATGGCTGGCACAGAGGAGGGAGGGTGGGACAGAAGCTCTGCGGCCTGGTGTGCACCCGAGCTAGGTGGGGGTGAGGGTGGGCGCCCACTCAGAGCTTCAGACGCAGCCCAAAGTCCTCCCTGAAGATTTCTGAGGTGGCCCCTGGTATTCATCCCAGCCTGTTGTAGCAAGTAGAGTTTCTCTTCAGACTTGAGCGAGAATTCCACAGGACTTACTTATCCACCCAACGCAACTTCTCCTCCTCCCAGCCCTACTGGAAGTGACTCTTGAGTCCTTCCAGTCCCTCAGTCTCCTTTCGTGACACTGAGCCCTTGTGACTCCTGTTAGGATTAGTCATGTTGCTTAACAATGGGGACACGTTCTGAGAAAGGCACCAGGCGAATTCGTCATGCAAACATCAGAGAGTGCTCTCACACCAACCTAGGCATCGGCGCCCAGCACACACCCAGGCTGCTGGTATTTGCTTATTGTGGTATAGCTGATTGCCCCACGATGAGCAAAGTGACACGAAGTTCAATCAAGCCAAAGAGAAACGATGGAATCAGGACAGCCGTAAACACAAGATGCAGGAGGCTCCTGTCGGCCTAACACACTAACTGCTTCATGAAGAACTTTGTGTTTTGTTTTGTTTTTTGTTTTTAATTTTTTTAAATTGGTTATTTTTAATGATACATGACAGTACAACCCATTTGATATGATTATATAGCTGGGAATATATCTTTTTTTTTCATAATGTAGATTCACACTATTCATATAATCTTACATATACATAGGGTAATACTGTCTCAGTCTACTGTCTTTCCTTCCCCCACCCCCCTCCCGTCCCATTTTCCTCTACACCATCCATACTTCCTACATTCTTTTCTTATCCCTCCATCACCCCCCACCCCATTATATATCAGCAGCCACTGATCAGAGAAAACATTCGGCCTTTGGTTTTTGGGGCTTGGCTTATTTCACTTAGCATGATATTCTCCAACTCCACCCATTTACCAGCAAATGCCATAGTTTTATTCTCCTTTATGGCTGAGTAATATTCCACTGTGTATATATACCACAGTTTCTTTATCCATTCTTCAATTCAAGGGCATCCAGGTTGGTTCCACAATCTAGCTATTGTGAATTGAGCAGCTATGAACACAGATGTGGCTGCATCCCTATACTTTGCTGATTTTAAGTCCTTTGGGTATGAACTGAGGAGTGGGATAGCTGGGTCAAATGGTGGTTCCATTCCAAGTTTCTTGAGGAATCGCCATACTGCTTTCCAGAGTGGCTGCACCAATTTGCAACTCCAACAGAAAGGATAGCAGAGTAAGATATAGACAGTGAAGGTGGTTGTTTATTCTCTAGCCTTCTGTGCTGCACAGACTCACACATGCTATGCTTTTACACGTCTACCAGTGTTGCAGGTTTGCTCACACCAGCATCTCTCTCTCTCTCTTTTTTTTAATTTATTTTTCTTTTTTTCTTTTATTTATTTATTTTTTTGGTAGTGTGGATTAAACTCAGGGGCACTTAACCACTCACCACCTCCCTAGCCTTTTCTTTATATTTTACTAGAGACAGGGTCTCATTGAGCTGCTTAACACCTCGCTAAGTTGCTGAGGCTGGCTTTGAACTTGTGATCCTCCTGCCTCAGCCTCTGAAGCCACTAGGATTATGGGTATGCACCAAGGCACCTGGCTACACCAGCATCTTCACACACGAGTGAACAGCGGGTTGCGTTACTGTCACATTGGCTGCAGTGTCACTAGGTTGCAGGAGATTTTCAGCCACACTGTGATCGTGTTGGACCACCGTCATATATGTGACTAGTTACTGACTGAAACATTGTTATGTGGCTCCTCACTGTATTGAGGAAGAGGTCCTCTCTCTGACCATAGAATAGTTTCCTGATTCATCTTGGCCTTCCTCTCTCCAGTATCTGGCATGAAGCCCTAATGACAATAACAATGGTTACTATAATAATATTTCCCCTGATTGCATACTTACTGTGTGTCAAGCACCAAACTAAATATTTTACATGTCTTTCAGTTCTATCCTTATGACTACTGACTGTCACTTTCTTGCAGATGGCTAAAGAGAGTGGAGAGGTTAAATAAAGACCACATGGCCAGGCATGTGGCACATATCTGTAATTCTAGCAGCTTGGGAGGCTGAAACAGGAGGATTACCAGTTTGAGGCCAGCCTCAGCGACTTAGTGAGACCCTGCCTCAAAATAAAAAATTCTTAAAAAGGGTTGGGATGTAGTTTAGTGGTAAAACACCTCTGGGTTAGATCCCCAGAACCAAAAATTAATAATAATAATAATAATAAAGATCGTATGAATAATAATACATGCTGAATCGCAGAGGGTCTGTTCCCTCCTCCAAAGTAGGGTATAGAAACTGGAATCATGCTCTGACTCTTTCTGCCCCTCTGAGAATATCCATGTCTGAACGTACAAGGAACATGCTTGGTTGCAGCGATGAGAGAGCCCAAGAATCTCCAACATGTCTCTGAAATGGCCACCAAGGCTGCCACCGGCTGCCTGACCCCCACACAGCCCTAGCCCAACACCTACCCTCAGTGGTATCCCCAACCAAGGGTCTCCACTGTGGGCCCAGCCTGAGTCTCCCAGGAAGGCAGAGTCATTGAAAACAGCCTGTAAGCACGATGCCTGTGCCACTCAACACCTACAAATACTTCCCTGTCCAGCTGTCACTGAGTCTGAACTACACTCATTCTTGAGCTGTGGGGTTATGTGTTGCCCTCTTTAAATAGTCCTCTTTTAAGCTCAGACCCCCCATGTATAGGGGGCAAATGAGGTCCCTAAAATCATTTATGAGCTCCCCATTTTTTGTGTGAAAAGGCACCTTGAATAGCATGAGGCCCCTGGTAGGAAGAGATAGAGAATCAGAAGCAGGGGCAATAGGTGTCATTGACGTCAGCACTTTTCTGAAGGTCAAGTGTGACCAGGGCCACTGTTCTAGTGGGTTAACTTTCAAGGAGCTATCTGTCCCCTTCAGGCCTCAGACTCCCCTTTGGTTGGATTCAATAGATTCCAGCCTCCTTCACATCTAAATAGCCATGGCGTTTGAAGATGAGGACGTGGAATGTCAGGAGCTGTTCCCAGGTGTCACTGCCTAGAACTCTGCTTCCTGGACCTCCACATGAGTGTCTGGTTCAACTCCACCACCAGTCCCTGGCCCAATACCAGTGTGGTCTCTTTGGGGTTCTATGGTTCCTTCTAACACCATCCTGTCCTCTTGCCTCCTAGCCCATGGGCATCTTCTCCATCTTAGAGGAGCAGTGTGTCTTCCCCAAAGCCACGGATGCCACGTTCAAGGCAGCCCTGTATGACAACCACCTGGGCAAGTCCAGCAACTTCCTCAAGCCCAAGCGGGGCAAGGGCAAGGGGCCTGAGGCCCACTTCGAGCTCGTCCACTATGCAGGCACAGTAAGTTCCAGCCTGGTGCCACCTTCTGGCTGCTGGTCACCCCCAGCATTGTAGGACCACCCTGACCTGTTCCTCCAGAGGTTCCGTCCATGGACAGGGTGCTCAGCCAATTAAATGGACTCTGGTTCTTACCTCCTCGTTACTAGTCCATCAGAGAATTCCAAAGCAATCCAGCACAGGATCAGTCAGTGGATCATGCCATCAGACCCACCAGGGCTGCAAGAGTATCTATGACTCTCAGTCTGATGGCTGAATGTCAGTTGGCCAGAAATGACAGTACTTGGAAAAAACTTTCCATGAGCCCATTAATTACTCCCAACTGAATAATTTGTCCGTCTGACAGCTGGTAGCGGCCAAACCAATAAGGTGACATCCGTAGAGTGGCTTTTTTACTTATGACAAATGCAGTCCTTGGGAAAGAGGGAAATTAAGTGCAGCCAGGACTCAGGTTCTATTTGTATAACTAATAGGGGTTGTAAATGTTCGTCCAGCCAGCTTATAAGAACATGTCTGGTTTCCTCGGGATTTCAATATTGCTGTAAGGGCCGACACTCTTGTTACCAACAGAGTTTGTTGAGCCTCTGTGGGTTTAACTGCAGGGAAACAGCTGCCTTAGGACAGCACTGTCAGGAAAGCCATGATTGCACTGGGCATCAGGGCCAAGATTTTATGTCATCAACCATAACAACACCAATTACTCTCAAAATGGATCAGGCTGATACTTTGAGCAAACAGCAGGCTTGGAGCCAAATTGCAGTGCTGTCCCCGCCTTCCCACACTGAATGAGAAGAGTTCCATATTTATAACCATGAAATATTTATTTAAAGTCAAGGCCCTAGAATGAGGCACAAAGATGATGAATGTTTATATACTGAATAGGAGATGGAAAGCCCAAAGGTTGTGGCTTCTCATCTGCTTTCTTCAGTTCTCTGTGCTCAATAGAAGGATCTGGAAGGCTCCATAGCCATACATCTGGGGCCACATGACAAAATGGAAACTAGAAATTCGTGGGTGTCCAATTATGTGCATATATGGAGCCCCCGATCCTGGGACTGCCTCCTTCCATCAGGCAATGTCCCTACAGCATTATAAGAGGGAATATGTGCTCCTCAGAAAAGAGAGACCTGGAGAGATTTCTTCATGTGGATCAGGATTCCACCAGCCATGGCCAGTCACTGACAGCAAGCCCACTTGGGCCGAAGACCTGAGAATAGGGGAGGCTCAGCGTGGCTGTCAAAATAAGCGATGCAGAAGGTCATACCCAGAAGAGAGTAGGCAGAGAGTCTTGGTGTATGGGCAGCACCCAGGGATGGAATCTCCTAGACAGAAAAAACTGCAAATGCCCAAGAAACTAGATGATGAGATCCCCAACTCAGACTGGGTAAAGGCCATCCCAGACACCATGAAATGTTTCAGGACAAGAACTGAAGCCCCAAGAGAGGGGACAGAAGGTTGGTCCTGGATAGCAGGCAGAGTATTAGGGGGAGGTTCCTGATATAGGACCCGAAAAGGGGAGGCTGGGCCTCAAGCTTTCCCACTGGCATTTGCCTTTCCTCCAGGTCGGTTATAACATCACAGGCTGGCTGGAGAAGAACACAGACCCCCTGAATGAAACAGTGGTGGGCTTGTTTCAGAAATCAACTCTGGGACTCCTGACCCTTCTCTTCAAAGAAAAGGAGGCTGCAGGTATGACTGGCCTCTCCTGGTGTCCAGTCTCCCTGGTCTGATGTCCTTTAATGGCTAAAATGGGAGAAGGAAATAAAACTCTCTTATTAAACTCTTGTTGAGTGAGTGAGTAAGTGAGTGAGTGAGTGAAAAGAAGCTCAAGGTAGGCCCTGGTGATCCTGCAATAGAAAGATGTTGAAGGGTGGAGCCTCCATCAGCTGAGCCGATCACTGGCCCTGCATCCACTCTAGGTAGAACAAGGTTGCTTTGTACAAGTTACACCCAAATGCCCTGTGTTTAATTTTTGTTCCCCACTCTCTTCTCTGAAGCAAATGTCAAGTCCAGCCCCACTTCCTAGCCCCCTTGCAGCCAGAGAGGAACATCCTGGGTGGAAGCCACCCCATGGGGTTGCCACTCAGGCAGGCAGGAAATGCCAATCCTCTTGGGCTCAGTGGCATTTCATCACCCAGATGCACATTCTTCCTCCTTCCTGGGCAAAGTCCTCCACCTTGTGCCAGTCCTGAAGCACGAAGGGCTACATGCTTTTCTAGGGGGCCCAGCAACCCTCTGACAGTTACACCCCAGTCAGCCCATTTGCCACTCCCTGGTAGACTTCATTTTCCTGGTGTGAGGGTTGCACCTCAGTTAGTCCCAAGAAAAGTCTTTTTAAATCTGGAAAAACGCCTGTGTTTGGGCACAGAACACTTAATGGGGTTACCTGCTCCTGTGCTGGGTACTGATGCAAAGCATGCTTGTCTCTTCCTCAGCTGGAAGCAAGAAGCAGAAAAGAGGGTCCTCCTTCATGACAGTCTCCAACTTCTACAGGGTGAGTAGGTGCTGCCCAGAGGCCACCTAGAGTCCAGGCCCCCAACACTCCCTTTCAGTGCTGTGATGGTCTGGCTGCTGCTTCATGACCACGGGCAGTTTTATTTCATTTCTTTGCTTTTGACTGGAGAAGCATCTTGTTTAATTTTTTTTTTTTTTTTTTTTTTTTTTTTTGGTACTGGGAATTGAACCCAGGGGCACTCAGTCTCTGAGCCACATCCCCAGCCCTATTTGTATTTTATTTAGAGACAGGGTCTCACTGAGTTGCTTAGGGCCTTGCTAAGTTGCTGAGGCTGGCTTTGAACTCACGATCCTCCTGCCTCAGCCTCCCAAGTGCTGGGATTACAAGTGTGCGCCACCACGCCCGGCTATCTTATTTAATTTAAGGAGTCATTTTTTGGGAGGGGGGAGAGGACAAGGGATTGAACCCAGGAGCATGTAATCATCCCCAGCCCTTTTTATTTTTATTTTTTATTTTGAGACAGGGTCTCACTAAGTTGCTTAGGACCCTGCTAAATTTCTGAGGCTAACTTGGAACTTGTAATCCTCCTGCCTCAGCCTCCCAAGCCCACTAGGATTACAGGCATTCAACACAAGACCTGGGTTTTTTTCCCCCTTCTGAGGAGGTCACAGAATCATAGGATCATCAGATGGGAAAGACCCTTAAAGAAGGTTCAGTCCAATCATATCATTTTCAGACTGAACCCTGGAGAGTTAAAGAAATTTTTACAACTTGACAAATAGAGATATCAATGCTCAGCCAGGGGCAGTGGCATGTGCCCATAGTACCAACTACTCAGAAGGCTTACTAGGTGGGAGGTTCACTTGAGTCCATGAGTTCAAGCCAGCCTGGGGAACACAGAAAGACCTTGTCGCAAAAAAAAATAATAATAGTAATAATTTAAGATATTAGTGCTCAAGATTTTGCGATAGGGCTTCTGAGCTGGCCACAACTTCCACAGAGTTTGGGCATCACTGGAAATAAATGCCAAAGTGCAGAAGTGCAGCCAACAAGGAAATGCTGAGTGAAGATTTCAGTATTTCCCAGGGTTCAGGCTGCCCCAGCCTTAAGTGGGCCACCTCACTGGACAGTCACAGCCATGGAGAAGGGACCATCTATTGGGGAGGTTAACAGGAGGCAGGGTCTTGCCCACACAGACCCTGTGGTCCTTTCTAGTACTAAAATTCTACATGAACCAGTCTTGGATCAGGAGTGGCCTTGTTTCTGAGAAATCATGTCACCTTGTATCTTAAGTTCTGTTCTGCTCAACAGAACTTTCTGAGTGGTGGAAATGTTCCCTTTGGCACTGTCCAGTAGGGTGGCCACTAACCCCATGTGGCTAGTAAGTGCTAGAAAAATGGCTGACGTGCCGGGTGTGGTGGAGCATGCCTGTAATCCCAGCGGCTCAGGAGGCCAAGATAGGGGGATTGCAAGTTCAAAGCCAGCCTCAGCAAAGTGAGGCCCTAAGCAACTCAGTGAGACCCTGTCTCTAAATAAAATACAAAACAGGGCTGGGGATGAGGCTCAGTGGTCGAGTGCCCCTGAGTTCAATCCCTGGTACCAAAAAAGAAAAAAGAAAGAAAGAAAAGTGGCTGATGTGACCTGAACACTGACTTTTAACTTAAGTAAACTCCACTCCCTCTGAGTGGATACCCTATAATACCAGTGCTGACTTATACTTACTCTTTTTCTTTTTCCTCCATCCCCAGGAGCAGCTGAACAAGCTGATGACCACCCTCCACAGCACTGCCCCCCACTTTGTCCGCTGTATTGTCCCCAATGAGTTTAAGCAGTCAGGTACATCATGGGGTCATCTCTCCCTGCTGAGACACCCGAGGGTCTGTGAAGTTAGTGTTCATTCCAGATTAAGTCCACCTTCACTCACCAGGGCTGAGGAGGGCCAAACAAGGCTCAGAAAGAACCCCCAACAACAGTTCATCCAAAAATCACCTTCTAGCTGCTTTATAAAGCAGAATGGTGACCCCCCGCCCAGCCAGAAGTCTCAGGGAGTAAACTTTAAGCACTGGTCAAATTGTGGGGGATCTGTGGCTCCCTGGGCAGTGACAGGAGAAGACTGGGATTGACAGCATAGTTGCCTAATTCAACCTCCTTGGGTGGTAAGGACTGGACTGTACCACCCCAAAGCAGTAACTCTCCATCCTGCATCCTCTCTCTTGGCAGGTGTGGTGGATGTCCACCTGATCATGCACCAGTTAGCTTGCAATGGTGTCCTGGAAGGCATCCGTATTTGCAGGAAGGGCTTCCCAAACAGGCTGCAGTACCCAGAGTTCAAACAGAGGTGAGTGGTGTCTCCCTGACACCTTGCGCGCAGAGCCCAGTCTTTGAAGAATTGACTGGCGGATCGGTAGCGTCCCCTCGTAGCACTGTGGGCACCCTGTCAATACCACCTCGTTGACCCAACTTTCAACTCCCAGCACCTACATTTCTTTGGCTCCTGGAGCCTGCTTAGCCCCTCCCTGGCAGACTGAAAGTCCCAGGAATTAACACTTCCCTTGGAGTCTTGACTGAGGAGAGTTGGTGCACAAATACTTCTAGCTCTTTCCCACTCGTAGCTGGCTAAGTCTGAGGCATCTTCCATACTGGCTCTCAGACGGCATTTATATGGGTAAAGCACTTGCCTAGCCTGTGTAAGGCACTGGGTTCAATCCTGGGCACCACATATAAATAACTACAATAAAGGCATTGTGTCCATATACAACTAAAAATATTCTTTAAAAAAGAAAGTATCCTCTGCATGGGCCAGCACTCTCTTCTGTACTCCCAGCTCTATCAGGAAGGAAAGGACTTTGGTTTCTTCATTTCTTGGATTTCCTCTTCCAGGAAACCCCAGCCCACACCAAAACTCACCCCCAAGCTGTGGCCCTGTGCCAAATTCTATCAGTTTCACCTATCTGCCTAAACTGGACATCTATAAATCAAGTCTAATGCCTATCTGCAAGACTCTCAAAGATCAGTGGATAACTGCACAGATGTACTTTGTGTGCTGCTGTTTGGGGTACAATGCTAACTGACATCACCTCTCTCCTGTCAGGTACTAAGTGCTGAACCCCAATGTGATTCCCCAAGGGTTTGTGGACAACAAGAAGGCCTCAGAGCTGCTTCTTGCAGCCATTGATCTGGATGCCAATGAATACAAAATTGGCCATTCAAAGGTAGGGTGTTCTGGTGGGGGTGTCCTCCCGACACCCACTCAGCCTTGTCCCGAGAAGGTGGGTTTCAGAGTACAAGTCCAACTCAGTCACTGTGCAAGCCCCTCAGCCAAAAAGAGCCTCAGTTTTCAGTTCTGAGACACCAGAGCTGACAATGCCAGTCTCATAGGATTTAGTGTCAACATGCATAGAACCCAGCTGGGCACAAAGCAGTACTCAATCAATGATAGAATATTGCTTCAAACTGTAGGAGGCCCCAGTTTCTAAGAATAAAAAGAGCCAATCAGAATGGAGGTCCTGGATCTGATGGAGCATGACAGTATGTGCGGGCAGGGCCTGGGTAGTGAAGCCCCACAATCCCGGCTCACCCACATGGGGAGCCCCAAGCCCTGAGTTGGCAGGTGACTCAGACAAAGCAGCCTCCCGATCCTGACTCATGGGCCCTGGGCCCCCCTGTGTCTGTCCCATTTCCTGCTTTTCCAGGACAAAGGAAAAAGTCCTATCAGTATTGTGAGGACCATTCAGGTCAGTGGTCCAAGGTACCCATCTACAGTTGCCTCTCCAGACTGCACCCCAACATGAGTCAGGATTGCCAGGCTCAGTGCCTGCCTCTGTGGGACCACAAGTGGGTCACTTGCTTTTCCAAGTCTCGTGTGTGACGCAGGCTTGGTGGGGGAGCTTTAAGCCCACACATACCTCCAAGGCATCTGGTCAGTCTACAAATGCTCATAGAGCACCTACTGTGTGCCAGGCATGGTTACAGACTTGAGGGACCCACAGTGAGAACAGGATGAGTCTCCAGCTCCCTGGGGCTTGCTTTACAACCCCATGTCTTTGCAGAATTGTAACAGCCAGAGCGGTTTGCTTTGGCCTCCTTCATAGTTAGGGTGTGCTGTGTGTAGCTAGGTTAACTTGTGGAGGACACTTGAGGTTTTGTCGTAGAATCACTGAATACTTGAGCTGAAAGAACCTTGGATACCAATGTGCCACTCCTTTCCCCACCCACCTTTGACAGATGGGAAACTTAAGAAAGCTTGGAGAGGGGGTGGAGCAATGTCACAGAACGAGGCAGGACGGTAGGAGTCAGGCCCACCACTAATGCATGTGGCCTAGAAGCTGGAACTGACAACTCCAGAATCTGACTCAGTCACTGGCTGGGCAAATGGGCTGCACCTTGAGTCCAGGGAAAGGCCCGGGGGTACTGGGGACAGCTTTGCCCTCCAAGGACAAGGCAGATTCTGGCAGCAGGGGCAGAAAAAAGAATAGGATGGTTCTGCCTGCAGAATGTTTCCCTCTCCTTGGTGGTGGTTCACGTGGACCACACCTCAGTGCCAATTAGTGTTGAAATATCAAGAAACATTTTTGTGACACCAAGATCAATCTCTGTCCTGTGATGTCTAGCTCCTCGGAAGGGGTTTCTTGGAGAGTGGGAGGTGGGGCACTCTTTTCTGTTCTTTTCCCACTGGGACTCATTTCGGGGTCTTGTGTAGAATCGCAGGCTCTTGGAGCTGGGAGATCTTGGGGTTCTGTCATCAGTACTCTCGCTGGACAGGAGGGAGGTCTAGCTCCCCCAAAGAGAAAGATTTGATCAAAGTCAAGAACATATTGAAGGCAGGCTGAAGCTAGCCAGTTTCTACTAGTCTATTTCAAATATGTACAAAGACATCACATTACCAAATATAATGAAATGGAACCCACAAACCCACTTAAAAACTCAGAATGGAACCTTTGCTCTCTGTTCCCAGGAGTAACCCCTGTTCTGAATTTTTACATTAACCATACCCCTGCCTTTTTTTTTTTTTTTTGCAGTGCTGGGGATTGAACCCAGGGCCTTTTGCTTGTGAGGCAAGCACTTTACCAACTGAGCTATGTCCCCAGCCCATGCCCCTGCCTTTTTAAAAAAAATAGTTTTATTGCATATTCACATTGCTCCAGGTGTGGCTTGTTTTTGAGTTTCATGGAAGTATCATATTTGGTGTCCTGTTCTATGATGGGCTTTCATCATTGAATTATGTTCCTGAGATCCTGCCTTGTTGGGACATGACTGTCATTCACTGTCACCACCACACCATATTGCCTTGGCTGACCACTTCCCTACTTTCTTCTTTCCATTTTTTTTCTCAGTTGCCAACATTGGCTGCTATGGACATCCTTACCTATGGTCCCTTCTAGGAGTTTCTCTGGAACAAAGCCAGACCTTAGAATCATCTGGGGGGATTCTAAAAATTACCAAACCCTGAGCCCATCTCAAAACTTCTATTTGAAATCACCCATGCCCAGGCATCGGCATCTTCCAAAGCCCTCCTGGCAGGTGTGATGTTCAGCCAGGGTTGAGACAAAGGCCTGTGGTATGGGCAAATACCCCACTCGAGGAGGGAATGCCAAACTGTTTTCCAGAATGTGTGTACCAATTCACCCTCCCCTCCGTCTACAAGCCCATCGACACTGGTTTTATCAGAAGTCTTAAGTGTCACAGATGTGGGCTGGGGCAAATGGCATCTTGTTGACCTCCATTTGTATTTCTCTGAGGGTGGGTGTTCCAGCTCTTTCTAACGTTGAAAGCTGGACCTTGTTTTCCTGGGGATGAGTCCTACTCACTTACTGCTGGTAACACTATCTTTTTCATGAGAAATTCAACCTCCCTCCCCCATAACTATCCCCCTCTCCCTTACCCAGATCCTGTGGGGCCACGATGCAATGATTCTGTCTAAAGTTTGCTTACATGATGGGGAAGAATGAAGGCCCCTTGCCACCCTGGCTGCAGGGCAATCACCATATTATATAAGATCCATCACATTTTCCCTGGAGCCTTGCAGAACTTTTCCACCTATTATCTCATTTAATCCTTATAGCAACCCTCAAAGGGAAGGATTTGCATCCCCATTTCACAGAAGAGGAACTGAGGCTGAGATGTGTCCAGGGTGACCCAGCTAGGAAATGCAAAGCTGGGACTGGAGCCCAGCTGACTCCCAGAAAAGCTAGGGACAGGCCAGCAAGAGAAAATGGATGCTAACACTGGCAGAGGTGTCCAAGCTGGGCCAGTTGTTTCCATGGTACCTTAAGCATCAGCACCAGCACTAGTGGGGCCTCTTAATTTTAAAGTCCCTTGTGACATGATGGTTCTTTGATTTAAAACTTCCCCAAGTGGCTGCCGTCAGGAGACAGCTGGACTCTTTCCAGACCAGTGCCTCTTCTGCAGGTGTTTTTCAGAGCAGGCATCCTGGCCAAGCTCGAGGACATGAGGGACGAGCGTCTGGCCAAGATCATGACGTTGCTGCAGTGTCGGCTTCGGGGCTTCCTCATGAGAGTCGAGTTCAAGAAGATGCTGGAACAAAGGTAGCACTCCCAGACACCCACAGGGAGGGACCACCACAGGCTTACGAGGTTGTCAGCACCTACAGCTACACCACGGGGTGGGAGAAGGGTGGCTGCTAATGTCCTTGTCAGCACCAGAACTCCATTCAGGGGCTCTTAGTCCCCCCGGACTGCTGTAATTGAGTACCACATTCTGGGTGGCTTAAAACAATAGGAAGTCATGCTGTCACCATTCTGGAGGCCAGAAATCCAAAGTCAGGGGTGGACAGGGATATGTTCCTTCTGAAGCTTGGGTGGGGAGGGTCCCTTCTTACCTCTTACAGTCTTGGTAGCAGCAAAGCAGCATCATGCCAATCCCTACCTCTGTCTCCATTTGGGATTCTCCTTGTGGGGCCTTGTCTTCACATCACCTTCCCTCTTTCTATAAAAACACTGGTCACATTGGATTAAGGGCCACCCTCCTCCCACATGACCTCATCTTAACTAATTGCTTCTGCTCAGGCCCTCTTTCCAAGTCAGGTCACATTCACAGGTACTGGGGGTTAGGGCTTCAGCACATCTTTGAGGAGGGGACATAATTCACCCACTAACAGAGAACAATTGACACAAACGCTTCTCTCCACAACTTACCGAGTCATGTTCACAACCTTTGCCTTACTTGATGGCTCAGTGAGGGGGTGTGGTAGGGCCAGCACCCCCATTTTACAGATGTGAAAACCAAGGTCAGAGGGGTGAAGGAACTAGGCCAGATTCATACAGAATCAGGAATAGAACTCAGTGTTTCTCAATCTAAAACCCTACTGCTAGGTTTTTTCAGTCATTTTCCTAACATGGCAATTTAAAAGTTGCTGGGGCAATCACAGTTGGCCTGAAACCAGAGTTGGCTCTCTGTGGTCATAGTATTTGTAATGAATTCCTGTGACCCACCAGCAGACCCTCCATGACCCCGGCTGAAGGCAGGGACACCTCAGTTAGGAACTGAGCAGAGTGGTGTCAGCCCTCATGCACATCAACAAATGAGGGAAGCCCTCAGTGACAATCCAGCTGAATGAAGCTGCAGAAGACAGGAAAAGGATGGGTTCCAGAAACTTCTCAGATTAAAGGGATTCAGAGGTTGATGGGTGATTTCTGGTAGGAAAGAGGAAGGAGGGAGAGTGCTGGCAGGGTCCACCTCATCTCCCTTAACCTGCTTCCGGGGGGCATCCCAGCCTGAGTCTCACTGCCCCAGACCACCGAGGCCATGCTGGGTCTTGAGAAAGCACATTAGTGTCTAGAGAAAATAGACCTGTGGGTGTCTCTGCCCAGCCCCTTGCCTGGGGAGAGCGGGCCCTGACACATGTGAACCCATGAAATCCTGGATTTCTTTCTCAGAATGGGCCTGAAAGTCATTCAGCGGAATGTGCGCAAGTTCTTGCAGCTGCGTTTGTGGGGCTGGTGGAAGCTCTACAACAAGGTGAGGGTTGGGGGATGGATCAGCTGAGACAGCTGCTGCCTATGGGAGGAGGTTGGAGGAAGGCTTGGTCCTGGACAGTGGAGCCCCTCTGGGAGGGAGGCCTGGGAGGCTGCAGGAACAGCCTGAAAATGAGGGTCATGGAGTAGAAACTGATTCCTCCCTAAGAAAATCATGCTTCCATCTTATCTCCCCAAATGAAATCGGTTAGGGTGAAGAGAGCCATCCCCCGACCCTTTCCTACCCCACCAAAGAAGTAGACTTGGTTATTCACCAGATGCCCCTAAGTATGTTGTGGCTATTTAAACCCTTTCAGCGAGTCCTTGGCCTCAGAGCTTGAGGGATCTCAGGAAATGATGGATGGAGACCTCTCCCTTCCCAGGTTCTCTCAAGACAGTGAGGGCATTGTGAGCAGCCAGGCCACTCTCACCCCCTGCAGGGGGTCACAACCCATTCCACTGTGTGGGGGTCCACTCATGTCTACTGTGGGGTCACTATTAAAAGGAACATACCACTGGGCATGGTGGCACATAACTGTAGTCCCAGCAGCTCAGGAGGCTGAGGTGGGAGGATCACTAGTTCAAAGCCAGCCTCAGAAACTTAGTTGCCCTAAGCAATTTATCAAGACCCGTCTCTATATTAAAAAAAAAAAATGTAAAAGCGGAGGATGTAGAAAGAAGCATCTTTGTGAGCATTGTAGTATATTCCATTGATTGATTGATTGATTGATTTTACCAGGGATTGAACCCAGGGGCACTTAACCACTAGGCCATATCCCCAACCCTTTTTATCCTTATTTTGAGATAGGATCTCTCTTAATTGCTGAGGCTGGCCTCTGACTTGCAATCCTCCTGCCTCAGCTTCCTGAGCTGCTGGAATTACAGATGTGTGCCACCAGGCCTGGCTTAAAGGGTTTTTATGTAATGCTTGGACCCATCTCCTGCCCCTTTACTCCATGTGTCACCTTTTGGAATGTCTAGACCAACAGCATTTAAGAGTCTTCCTGAGCAGGACACAGTGACAACAGCTGAAGAGGAAGCTGAGGCTGGGAATTTCCCTGCTCCTCACTAATTAAATGTGACAGAGCAAGGTCCTCTTCTAATTAGTTTTTCAAAATCCTTTACTCTTAAGTGTTTTAACTAAGCTCTAATCTTATTTAACTAATCCAGACAGGATGGGCCAATGGGGTGAGGGTGACACTTGCAGTAGTTTCCACAGATTAAGAGTTGCGTGGCTGCAGGTTGTGGTGCTTATGACAACCTTTAATGTGCACGAGGCCACTGTGGCATCCCAGATCCCCACCTTTACCAGCTGTCTTCCATGAGAGGCCCTTCTGCCTCACAAATCCATTTCCACCATGTCTGCCATGCTTGGAAATGGATCTATTAAATCAGGAGATGCTCCCTGGTGATGTTTGCCACTCGCCCTGCTCAGTACAGCGGTGAGCAGGAGGGGCAGGAGGGAGACCTTTGAGAGGTTCACAGGCTAACAGGACAGAGGAATAACAGGTGACGCAACCTGAGGACCCTGGCACTCTGGTGAGGGGTGAGAAATGACAAGGGAATTGAGAGGTCCAGAGAGATGCCCTGGTGCAGACCAGCAGCAGCGGCTGAACGGTGAAGAATGGCCAGCCCTATAGACATCCCCAGCCAGCATGGGCCAGAGGCAGGGATTACCTGCTAGCCAGCACATGGAACAAGTTGGGGCTGCTACATGGAAGACCTGGGAGAGAGGGGCAGCAGAGAGGGACACACACAGAAACAAAGTGACAGAGAAACAGAAAGGATAGAGAGAGAATATGAGAGAAAGAAAGTACACAAAAGGTACAGTAGAGGTAAGCATGGGACATTTGGATGCTGAGGAACATCTCACTTCATGTCTCTTGGGATTAGGAAGTGTCCTAAAAATTAGTCCTAAATGACTTTCGATATAGCAAGTGTGAGGCCCTGGGTGCAGTCCCCAGTACCAAGGGGGTAAAAGAAGAATTGGCCCTAAGCTAGCATGCGCCTTCTCTCTCGGGCTGGGGGTGCTTTGTGGCAAGGAACTGGGACTGATGGCATCTGTGGAGAGGTGCTGTGCCAGAACACCACAGCCACAGTGGTGTTCTGAGGCCAAGTCTGAGGCAGCCATCCCACAGCCCATCACCTAGGCCCTGGGCAAAGCCCACCCTCCTAACACTCTGGTGTTGCCTGTTGACCAGGTCAAGCCGCTCCTGCATGTGGCTTGGCAAGAGGAGGAGATGAAGGCCAAGGAGGAGGAGCTGAGGAATGCTATGGCCAAGGCCAAGGAACTGTTAAACAAGGTCAAGGATCTGGAGGAGAAGACAGCCTCGCTCAGCCAGGAGAAGAAGGACCTCACCATTCAACTGCAGGCCGTATGTGGGGGCCTGGGTGTTGCTTCGGTCAGACCCATGAAGGGAGAGCGGAGGAGCTCTTCTGAGGAGTTTTCCCTTCATTACAATGAAACTCCACAGCCTTCTCTTTCCCTTCACTACAGTATCACCATCGATGCAACCACCCCCAGTCTTCACTGAGTTATTTACACACACAGCCAGCCGGGACCATTTTGTGATGGGCCCTGCCCATGAAGGCTGTCTGTTCAGGGATGGGGACATGGAGAGGTGGTGGACACACCCCAGGGCAGCAGATAAGATGGCAAAAAATGATTCATTTGGGGGTCCTGCTTGAGCACCCTTGACTTCCACGTCACCCTGCTAAAACCTTGAGCTGCCCTGACAGCCTTGGTCTCATTAAAGTGCAGATTCACATGCAGCAGGTCTCAGTCAGGGCCTAAATTTTGCTTCTGAAGGCTGAGGATATAACTCTGCGGTAGAACACTTGCCTGGCTTGTGGGAGGCCGTGGTTTGATCCCCAGCACAACCAAAACAGAACGTTTTACTTCCAGATGAAGCTGTTGCCACTGGTCCAGGAACCACATTCCTAGACTGTGCTCTGTCACACATCTCACAAAAGAAGCTCAGAGACAGCCAGGCCCCTCATCTAACCCCCAAGGGCACATGTTTGGGACCATCAGTCTGAGGCTTGTCCCTTGTCTTGGTGATGGCCCTTTGAGTTCCTTGCAGGTAACTGGACTCCGGGTCTTTTCTTCCAACAGGAGCAAGAGAACTTGATGGATGCAGAGGAGCGCCTGACCCAAATGATGAAGTCTCAGATGGAGTTGGAGAGCCAGATCTCAGACATGCGGGAGCGGCTGGAGGAGGAGGAGAGCACAGCGGCCTTGCTGAGTGCCAGCAAGCGCAAGCTGGAGGGGGAGCTCAGTGACCTCAAAAGGGACCTGGAGGGCCTGGAAACCACGCTGGCCAAGACAGAGAAAGAGAAGCAGGTGCGCAGCTTCCTGGGCCCACCATGCTCCTCTCAATCTAGGGCACCCCCAGCCCACTCACCTGCAAAGGCCACACCTGAGGTTCCCACAGTGACAATGCCTGGTGCCCCAGCCACTGGCCATGTGGGACTGTGTAACTCCAATGAATTTGAGAGGACTTAAACACAGTCCCTCAGCAGCACTAGCCACCTTCCAAATGCTCAATAGCTGCATGTGTGAAGTGCTTCCACTTGGACAGCACGGAGAACACAGCCATCATTGTGGAAAGTTCTTCAGGACAGAGAAGCTCACGGAGGAACTGAGAGCTGTTCTCATAACGGTGACAGGGTCACCATTAACTGCCCAAACAATCATTTTCTGCATCCCACCAGGAGCTCCCCTGGCTCCTAATGCCACCTGTCTGGCCCTTGGTCCTGAGGCCCCCATGCTGCCCTTCAGGTGGGTGGGGTTCACAAGCAGGGCAAGGTCCTCCAGCTTTCACGTGCACACGAGCCACCAGGATTATCAACAAGGTGCAGATTCTGGGTTGGCAGGATTGGTAGGCTGAAGGGTCCTCGTTTCTAGCAATGTCACTGCTGATGCCTGAGGACCAAGTTTGAGCAGAAGAGGGCTGAGCTGTTGGTCCTCACTGCTCCCCTCCCACCCCCCGACATTCTGCCTTGGGCAGGCTGGGATGTGCCCTGGGTGTTGATATTGCCCCAACTCCCTGAAGACCCCAGGGTGCAGTCAAGCTGAGAGCCCCTTCTCTCCTCCCCACAGAGGCTGTCTCCTACTCTAAGGATGCCTTTCTCCCTGTTTCCAAGCCCTAAACCACAAGACTCGCACCCTTTCAGGGGACCTCTCCCTCCGTGAAGACAACATCGCCAAGCTCCAGAAGGAGAAGAGGGCCCTGGAGGAGCTGCACCAGGTGGGCATCCCTTGCAGTTGTCCTTGGCAGACCAAGTGGAGTGGGTGCAATACACTTTGCATATGGAGACTGGAGACCACCTTCAAATTCTGGTGTTGCTTCCCCTCAGCTGGGGGCCTCAAGGAAGACAAGGAATCTCCCTAAATCTTAATCTCCTCATCAGTAAGGTAGGTATGGTTACATCCTGCTGCCTGCCTTGCAGAATCATTATAGATAGGGTGACTAATTCATCACCCAAACTATGAGAGTAAAAGGGGAAACCATTAGTAATCGTGAATCAGGCAAGTCCCCGAAACACTGGAACGTGTGTCCCTGAAGCTGTAAGGATGAAGTGAGGTGTATGGAAAGGCCCTGGTGAGCTCTGAAGCCCCAAGGACCTCTAATACACCATGGTAACAGCAGGCTACAAGCTCTTGAGGTCATGGGGAGCCCCATCTCACTGTCCCAAGTCTGCCGCTACAGGCTCAGGCTTCTGAATGCAGAGCCAGTGCTGACTGGTCACCACTGCTGACTGGCCACCACTGCTGACCAGGACACAGAGTGTCTCTGGAGACAGGTGCAAAGAGCACGTCAATGCCCAGAGCAGACAGTGGACTCCTGTTTGCTGACACCATGAGTCCACAGCATGTTCCCTGAGCTCTTCTTCCTGCCACCTCTGGAACTGCCTCCCTTAAACTGTGATTCTCAACCTGCCCCCTTTTATAACAAATATAATTGTCCTTGCTATTTGTGGTAGTTATGGTCAATAAAGTTACCATAAGCACCAAATCAGCAAATACAAGGGGAAATACACCGTTCCTAGGGGAAAGTTAGGATCAGGTGCTGTGAGCCTCTGGTCCTAACATTTTTGTCGACCAGTCAATACATAACACATACAATTAATATGTCACTTTGTTTTTATGTGTTTCTGTTTAAAAATGTCTTATTTTGCTACTGTTACTGATTCATTAATATTAAACCCGTGGCCAACAGTGCTGAAGCTTAGGCCTGAACAAAGCTTACCTAATTCCTATATTTTCTCCAGAAAGTACACTGCAGCCTTCTTCCCCCTAGGACACTAGGCAGCACTGCAGAACTATGCTTGGGACTAATTCTTTTATTTATTTATTTATTTATTTATTTATTTATTTATTTTTGGTACTGGGGATTGAACCCAGGGGCACTCCACCACTGAGCCACATCCCCAGCCCTATTTTGTATTTTATTTAGAGACAGGGTCTCACTCAGTTGCTTAGGGCCTCGCTAAGTTGCTGAGGCTGGCTTTGAACCCGCGATCCTCCTGCCTCAGCCTCCCTAGTGCTGGGATTACAGGTGTGTGCCACTGCGCCTGGCCTGCTTGGGACCATTCTAAACAGTAAAAGTACAACCAAAAACCATGAAATGCACAAGAAATAATATGGCACTAAGTGGGGTATAAAAATGACACTCCTTTACATTATGAGAGCTGAAACAAGAAGGGCGGCTGTCACCTTGTTGAGCCTCGGCTGGGAATGTGCACAACGGACAAGACAAAATTTCCCCACCGTGTGCATGCTTGCAAGTGACCCTGAGAGCTCCCAGGGTACTGATTTGGAATTACAAATACACTTTAGCATGTAGGCGAATGAACAAAGAGGGATCCAAATAATGAGGATCAACTATATTTTGGAAAAATCTCTTAGCTATCTATCCTGAATTCAAAATTATAAATAATATAGAGCTCCAAAAAAATCGATTGCATGCCCTTTGATATAAAGGAGAAATGAAGGGAAAGTAAATTATAATAAATAATGCACCTATCAACGTGTAAAAGCTCTGGCAGATGGACTGGGAGGCCTCTGACGGCTGCAAACAGCATGGGAGGGTGCGCTGCGGCTCGGATAGCAAGGGGTAGCTGCTGTCAGCAGTATGGATTATACAGAATCGAGAACAGTTCTTGGGAAAAATTTTTGAACGATAACAAATTCTCTCTCAACTTCCATGGTAGATCATTCTTTGAAAATGATGAAATGAAAATGAGTGTGAAGTTACATGTAAAGTGGGCTTGGGTTTTAGGTTCAGATGAATATGAACAGTTGTTTTACTTAAGCGACTGCTTGGGTGGGACATCAAACCCGGGAACTGCAGAATTGTTCTTTTTGGGGCCAGATTGTCCAGAGAAAGGCAGGATGTCCAGGATCCCTGGAATCACTGGGACAAATATCAGGGGAACCTCTAGTCATTGTGACAACCAGAAGCACTGTACAGATTTCCAATATGTTCCCTGGAGGACCAGAGCCTTCAATGACCCCATGAGGGTCACCTGCAGCTGATGGATGCTCAGGTCCATGTGCTGGGCCTCCCCCACTGCCCAGAAACAGCCCTCAGTAGCTGTTCACTGAAGTCAGCTTGAGTCTCCAAGGCCTAGGACCTCGTGGCTCAGAACTAATGACTAGAACCAGGTCTGTGCAGCCACTCTTGCTGTGCCTCCTGGGACACAGGTGTGTATGTTTCTTTCCAGAAAACCCTGGATGATCTGCAAGCTGAGGAGGACAAGGTGAACCACCTGACCAAGAACAACAGCAAGCTGAGCACCCAGATCCACGAGGTAACACCCCCTCTTGCTGAGGCTGTTTCTACCATTCAGGGCCAGGGTCATCCATGGCATAGGGTCCTTGGCTAGACTGACACATCTCCTGGGATGTGGGGGCCTTTCTGATGCTACAGCTAAGGAACCAAGCCCAGACTGCTTCCTTCCTGCAATCTAGCCTGAAAATCCCCTTTTCTACCTTCCCTTGCTTTTTTCGACTCCTAGCTGGAAGATAACTAGGAGCAGGAAAAGAAAATCCGGGCAGAGGTCAAGAAAGCTCGACGGAAAGCTGAGGGTGACTTGAAGATGACCATCGACAACCTCAATGAGATGGAACGCTCCAAGCTAGACCTCGAGGAGGTGGTGAAAAAGTACGCCTGTGTGGTCATTCATGTCATCTGTGCCAGGCAGGTCTGAGGGCCTCATGTATATTAATGCATGTCCCAAGTACATGCTATGTGCAGGCTCTGGGCCCAGCATGGAAGACAGGCAAGGGAGCAGGTACCGCCTGGCTGCAGAGAGCTCCCAAACTCTCTCGGTGCCCCTTGGAAACAGGAAAAGAGACTAGAACCTCGGCCCTGGGGAACCCAAAGACCAGGCAAGGCAAGGAGTTTCCGTTGACCCCTGTGAGCTGTGCTCTCAAGGATAATGCAGAGATAAGGGATTATTTTCTCAATATCACTCTGATGATAACATGGAGGACAGGTGGAGTGGAGAAAAACTAGGAGGAAGAAAAGTGTGAGGCTACTGCAATGGTCCAGGCAAGAACCTGAACCAAGTAAGTACCCAAAGGGAAGAAAATGGAGAGTAGGATGGTGAAAGATATTAGGGAGCAGAATTTGGATACTGGTCTTGGGGGTACATTTGACTAAAGTGACTTTAAAGCTCCAGAGACTGCCCGGAGGAGCATGTGCAGCTGTCTGTACCCTGGCACATTTCTCCTGTGGCTCACCCCCGAGGTGCACGAGGCCCTGCCCATCTTCCTCATCCACTCAGTCCCTGGCCTCTAGTTCTCACATGTGTCTTCTTAAACATGCAACTCACACATCTGAGAACTTTGTGGAAAGTTCTTAAGGGAAAGTTTTCCCTAAAAAGGCAAAGCATCACTGTGGTTCTAGAGCCTCTCAAATGCAAGCTACATCAGAGCTGTGATTCCTGTCCCTTTTGTTCACTGATATGTCCCTAGAACCCAAAACAATGTCTGGTACAATAGATGCTCAATAAACATACATGACAATAATAACATGTGAATTAGTGGGTGAGTGATAAAAACCCTGTGGATCAGACTCTGAGGTCTGACTCCTCCACTGGGTGACACTGAAGGCCAGAGTTGGGAGATGAGTGGCTTCAGTGGGTCCAAGGCCTCCTCTGGCAGCCCAGGTTCCATTCCCTCGCCAGCTTACTGGGACCCTTTCCTCAGGAGATTAAACCTTCCCTTGCAGGAGGGATATGGAAATAAATTCCGTCAACTCTAAATATGAGGATGAGTAGTCTCTGAATTCTACACTGCAGCGGAAGCTCAAGGAACACCAGGTATGGCCGGGATCCAGAAGCCTGAACTCTCTTTTCGAAATGCACCCCGCTGCATCCTCTGTTCAGAGCAGCTAATGGGGGCTTCTTGATGAGCAAGACTGCCATGAAATCCTGGGAGTTTGACTCCTGTCACCTCACTCAGGATCAAATCCAAAGTCCTTTCAAGGGTCACGATCCCTCCTGGACTTTGCCACTTACTGTTCCCTACCTGTCCAGCCATGCCAGCTCCTTGCTGGGCCTCACATATGCCAGGCTTCCTCCTGCCTTGCGCCCTTTTCCCTTGCTCCCTGTGCCCTGTCCCTCTCTGCTTTGAACAGTGGCCATCATATGCTCTGGTCCCTATTTTCCATTCTGCAAGGCTAGTTAGTTAACTTCTAACCCACCACACACACACACACACATACACACACCACCACCACCACCACCACCCTTATCTGTCTCACTGTGTGTCTGCTAGGCCCAGATTGAAGAACTAGAGGAAGAGCTGGAAGCTGAGAGGGCCATGCAAGCCAAGGTAAATGAAGTCCTTTTGCCTCTTCCTGAGTCAAAGGATCTAGTGCCAGCTACACATCCAAACATGAGTAAACACTCCTGCCCAGGAAACCAACTGAGCGGGAGGGTGTCAAGTCCAGGTGTTTCTTGAGCACCCACTGCGTGCCAGGCACTGTGCTACATATCCACATGTAGGGTGGCGTGAACTACAAAGGTGCTCTCTAAGTCCAGAAAACTGGCTGGTTCTGCCTGGGGCATTTGAAGGAGGAAACATTTGACCACAAAGATCAGATTCAACAGGCTGATGCAGGAGGAATGTATAAGCAAAGGGAATAAAATAGCACCTGTTTTCACAGGTACACAGGTGTAGGAGAAAGCATGTGTTAGGAAGAACAAACAGGATGGAGGCTTGAGGGTGGGGATCCTGCAGGGTGGGTGAGGTCAGGATCACAAGGTGCCAAAACCCCAAGTTCAGCCAAACTTGGCTGAAAGTAGGATGGGTTCTAATGCCCACCCAGAGTGGGGAGGCTGAACAGTGCCATCACGAAGCATGTGGGAGGGCAGGCAGGGTGCAGGAGCCCCTAAGAGCAGGACCCTGGCTCTCATCGGTCATTGTGCTCTTTGCTGGGGGACAGGAGCTCTGGGTGGTCCCCATCAGCATCATTGACTCTCACCCTAGGTGGAGAAACAATGCAGTGACCTGTCCCGGGACCTCGAAGACCTCAGCGACAGGCTGGAGGAGGCTGGTGGAGCCACTCTGCTCAGGTACCATATGGGGGCCCAGGAACCCCAGCCCTGCCTGCCTGCAGGGAGTAAAAGTGCTGGACTGTGAGTCATGGGATAAAAATCAGTTCTTGCTGAATTTCTTAGACTAGCTTGAGGAAAAACCAATTAATTAATAACAAAGAGTAAGCATGAGAGCCCCTGGTTCAGCCTACTTGTGGTGGTATCTATGGAAGCAGGATATGGACTGGATGCAGAGGGCAGGTGTTTTAAATACTGTGCATTTATAGAAAAAGTGCACTTACACTAGGTCAACAAACCAGGAGAGACTGCATTGAAAAGAGTTTATTAAACACAGTTCTCAAAAGGAAGGGGCACAGCATGCTGGGGTGAAGAACAGGTGAGACAGGGAAGACAGGCTTCGGATTGGCTAGTGTGAATAATTGGGCTGTCCCTAGTTATCTGACACCTGGCCTGGAGTGATTAGACCAGGGAGATGGTGGCTGGAATGAGAGACCCCACAGAGGAAGTAGCTGGAGGGTGGGCTCTGGTTTGCATCTCAGCAAGACTCTGGAGGATAAGTTGTTTACTATCTCTGAGATTGTTGAGCCATGGGAGGGGCCTTTGCACCTGGGTCAGCAAAGCTCCAGATCTCAAAGTACCAGAATACAGAAACTAAAGAGACCAAGTTAATGCAGTGGGTAAGCCCACTACCCCTCATTCCAAGGGCACCCCATAAGACACAAGTGGGGACTGGAATGTGAGTCACACCTAGAATCAGGCTGTGTTCCTTCCAGTCCACATGAAGACACTCTGAGGACTAGCAGAAGCCATGTGACCCTCTCCTTCTAATTTTGTGTAGCCAGTTCTCCTACAAATGCAAACCCGGACTCACACCAGTGGGTTCACTGTCACTAGAGGACTGAACACACTTTCCCTGTTCCCTGGACTTTGAGTCCACTTCCACACCATCCTGGCCACAGTCCTCTTGTGAGGGAGGGTGCATGCCCAGAACTGAAGATGGTGCCCAGCTGTGCCCAGCTACATTTCAACCTGGCAGGAAACAAAATCATCTTAGATGCTTGATCCATATAGCTTTGATGAAAGGACACTTCTAACACTATAGGGAAGAGTTAAGAGAGCAACAGGTTGCTGAGGTCCCAAAACTAGCAACAGGGGCCCTTACTGCTCCAAAGAGATGGCAGGCAGCAGGGTTATGGGGCCTTGGGAGCTGGACCCAGGGAGGAAGGGCTGTCTGCTGGGGGTGGATGCTGAGGGGTCTGGGTAGAGAATGAACTCAGTAGTGGAGGTAGACAGGGCATGAACAGCACCCAGGACTAGCTGGAACACTGGTTAAGATCAGAGCTTCTCAAACTCTGGGGCATGTGGATCACTGGGATCTCATTCAAATGTAAATTCTAGTTCCATGGATTCTAGTTTCCCATTTCCCATGAAATCCCAGGCAATGCTGATGCCCCTGGCTATGGTTAGCTCTCAGAGTGGAGAAGCTCTATAAGTTACATAAAGGTGAAGAAGAGACACAGACAAGTCTGGTTGCTATCTGTGTTAGTCTCCTAGAGATGTTGTAAGAAAGTATTACAACTGGCTGGCTTAAAGATATGAATTCACAGATTCACAGATATGAATTCTCTCACAGTTAGGAGATCAGAAGCTCGAAATCAAGGTGTTGACAGGGCTGGTTCCTTCTGGAAGCTCTGGGGATAATCGGCCCCCACCACACACACACACATACACCAGCCAGCAATGCTTGATACACTTGACAGGATGCATCATTCCAATCTGCCTCTGTCATCCCATGGCCTTCTTCCCCTGTGTCCAAATTTCCCACTTCTTAAAAGGAATTAGAACCTACTGCAATCCAATATGGTATCTTAAGTAATAGATCTGAAAAGACCCTACTCCCACCTAAGTTCACACTTGGTAGAGTGCTTGCCTTGCATGCACAAGGCCCTGTGTTCAATCCCCAACACCTCAAAAAATATATATATATATATATACATATATATATATATATTCCCATTTGATAAATGAGATTCAGTGAGATGAAGTGACTTACAGAACTAGAAACCCTTATTCTTTATTATCTCATGGACTTATTCTTGGCATCTGGCTCCAGTAATCATTCCACAAATGACAGGAGAGTAAGTTAAATGGTAAAAATTCAATACTGTTTCACTGTCTTCACCAAACTCCTTTAATATATCTCCTATCAGATAAGATCTGGGGTCAAGTCACCTGGATATTGGCAACTTGGGCACTTGCTCCCCTCCTGGATTCCCCTACTTTGGGCGCCTGGCATGGTGCTTCACTGCATTCCCCATTCTGGCTCAGTTGGCTCAGCTACCATACTTGCTGGGTACTTCAGCAGCAATGCCTTGGGGGACTGCTGATCTGGTTAGGGAACAAGTTTTCCAGTTTTTCACCCAATATTTCTCCCATTCCTTTCTCACCCAGCTGAAAATAGTGAACTGAGCAGGGAATATGAAGAATCCCAGAGCCGGCTCAATCAAATCCTACGGATAAAAACATCTCTGACATCGCAAGTGGATGATTATAAGAGGCAGCTGGATGAAGAGTCAAAGGTTGGTTTAGGGGGTGGGCTGGTAGTGACAGAACTACCTCCTTGGAGAAAGCTGTAGGTTATGAAGATGTAGAAGGGAACACAAAAAATATTTTATACAACAGCAAGTGAAGAAGTTAACTCCAAAACTATAGCATGTGATGCATACAACTAAATGAAATTACAGATCCCTGTGGACAATAATTGGAAGAAGGAAAATAAAGCCCGGGTGGCTTGAGCTGTGGGACCTTGTATCTTTCCCACCCTTGCTCAGAAGTCACTGTGAATGCAATGTTCTATATAGCCCAGTGATGGCCTTGGAGCCACAGACAGGCCCCCAGGGGCAGTGACAGGCTCCGCCCCACATCATCCCCACAGTCTCGCAGCACAGCCGTAGTGAGTCTGGCCAACACCAAGCATGACCTGAACCTGCTGAAAGAGCAACTGGAGGAGGAGCAGGGAGGCAAGTCAGAGCTGCAGCGCCTTGTGTCCAAACTCAACACCGAGGTGACCACCTGGAGGACCAAATATGAGACTGATGCCATCCAGAGGACTGAGGAGCTGGAGGAGACCAAGTGAGCATCAGCCTGTATGGGAGAGCCAGTGGGCTGAGGGTGGGTGTGGGGGCTCATGACCTGTTTAGTCACTGATGAGGCCAGCCCCATGCCCAGGAGAAGGAAGTTCATGGGCTCCCATAAGAGGAGGACAGTGTCTGAACAGAGGAGCCTACTCTATGCCCTCAGTGGGCTATCCACTGCACGCACTGCCAGCCCTCAGAGTTTCACCTGCAAGTCAGAACCTGCCTGTGCTCTCTGCCTTGGTGCATCCAGGTTGCCTGCAAGGACTCCAGGAGCCAGGGCTCTAGTTCTAGGCAGGGTGCTAAGGTGCTCAAGCACCTCAGGCCTTGCTGAAGTGCAGGGTCCCATGCAGGGGCTGGGGCTGAAGCTGGGAGGACATGGCCCACACTCGATGGCAAAGGTTTCCACTCTGCTGGCTCATCAGCTTGGTAGCAAGTGCCCTCAACTCCTTTGAGTTTTCTCCCTCATTTACTTAGAGAAGTGGGCACTATGCTCGACAGCCTGAGAAAATAAGAGTGCATGTGGGAACGTCCTGCCTCCTGCGCGCCAGCTCTTTTCTACTGAGAGCTTCCAGGGTCCCAGCTCCCTTCTCTGAGGTCTTTGCTCCTCTGTTCTCTTACTGAAGAGCCTCTCCTGAGCCCTCATTTAAAATAGCAGGCACCCCCTTCCCCCTCTCCATTTATCTGCCCCTTTCCTGCTTTATTCCTCTCTGTAGCACTCCAGTTCTATGTGGGATACATCATTGCAAAAGTTCCATGAGGGCAGGGGTCTTAGTCTGGATTACATATTCTCTGCCTGGAACAATTCTTGAAACAAAGGATAAAAAATATCTGTTAAATGAGTACAGGAATGGACAATGCTCACGGTCCTCTAAACACTCCTCTGTGTCTGCCTCTCTTCCAACATTGACACCAGAACTCAGCGCCATACAACCCTGCCCCCAATAATGTGAGGCCATGCCTGTGGGCTCCTATGTTTCCCTGATGGCACCTTTGTCCCTCATCCACAGGAGAAAGCTGGCTGCCAGGCTCCAGGAAGCAGAAGAGGCAGCTGAAGCTGCCCAGGCCCGGGCTGCATCCCTTGAGAAAAATAAACAGAGACTCCAGGCAGAAGTTGAGGACCTCACCATTGATTTGGAGAAGGTCAGAGGGTCAAGTGCTTAAAAGCTGCCTGTTTACCAGGCAGGTATCCCACAGCAGGGTTGGGGCAAGACTGCCACATGTCAGGGGGTATCAGGAAGAAACTCATGGCCCAAGAGGGTGGAGCACAGGTCCTGTCTTCAATAGTGCACTGGACATAGCTCCTGCTCGAGTATGTATTTATGAACAGAGATCGAGCTCAGATCCTAACACTCAGTAAGTCACAACATTTTCCCTCAGTGTCTGCAGGGGCTTAGTTCTTGGTTCTCGGACCTCCAGAGTATACCCTGTGGGTGTTCAAATGCCTTACTTAAAATGGCATAGTGTTCGCACATCCTCCCTTATATTTTAAATCACCTCTAGATTACTTTTAATAACTGATACAATGCAAATGCTACATAAATAGTTGTTATATTATTTAGGGAATAATGACCAAAAATTGTACAGGTGCAATTTTTTTTCAAATAATTTTGATCCTTGGTTGGTTGAATCTGCAGATATAGAACCCAAAGGTAAGGACTGACTATATTTAGATAGGTCCACGAGAAGGGTCAAATTTGTCCCCAGGATTACATAACACACCTTTCCTGTTCCTTCTTATGCAAACCATACCCTGCACACCTTGTGTAGCTAACTATTTCATTTTGTATTCTTGACTCACATTGATCTGCTGATCTTGAGCTGAATTAAATTAGATTTCCACTAGCACACACCTCCCTGGTCTTGGTCTAAAGAGGACCCTGAGTCATGCCAGCTGTGAGGGACCATGTACAATTGGTTCAGCTCACATCCATATGAGAGCCTCCAGAGAAAAGTCCTGAACTACCTCCTCCTTGCCACAGGCCAATGCTGCAGCAGCTGCCCTGGACAAGAAGCAGCGAGTGTTCGACAAGATTCTGGCCGAGTGGCAGCAGAAGTGTGAAGAGCTGCAGGTGGAGGTGGACAGCTCACAGAAGGAGTGCCGCATGTACATGACAGAGAGCTTCAAGATCAAGACCGCCTATGAGGAGTCGCTGGAGCACCTTGAGTCAGTGAAGAAGGAGAACAAGACCCTGCAGGGTGAGTCTGAGGGTGGGCAGGTGGGGCGGCCTGTACAACCAGAGTCCTTCCTCCTGTGTACATCATTGGCCTGAGCAGAGGTCTGGCACTTTGTAGGTACCTAATAAATGTTTGTTGATTGGCGCTTTATAGTGGCATCTGAGCACTTGGCAATGTAACTTTGGAAGAGTCACTTAAGTTTTCTGTGCCTCAGTTTTCTCATCAGTAAAATGAGGTAATAATACTACCTTCATTGTGAGGTTGTCACAATAGAATAAAATAAATGTATGAAGTCTTAACTTCATGGAGCAGCAGAGCAATGTGCAAATACAAGCAAAAAGAGTTTATGTTTTGAGCCCTAACATGTATCATATGTAACATGTATATATGTTGCGTATATATATGTGTGGGTGTATATGTGTATATTGGTGCTGGGGGTCAAACCCAGGATTTTGCATATGCTAGGCAACTGCTACCACTGAACTACACCCCCAGCCTCATCTCAAATACATTTATGAAGTATAAGACCCTCAGGCTAGAATTCCATTCCATTGGATATTGCTGAAAAAAAAATGTTTACTGTCTTTTTTTTTTTTTTTTTTTTTTTGCGGTGCTGGGGATTTGAACCCAGGGCCTTATGCTTGCGATGCAAGCACTCTACCAACTGAGCTATATCCCCAGCCCATGTTGACTGTCCTTTGAAGATCATTTTGACATATAAAGATTTGACTGAGTCATTGTGTGTGTGTGTGCACGTGCATGTGTGTATACATCATAAGCACACATTTCTAACAAACCCAATTGTGCAAGAGATGTCACTCTTTTTATATTAAAGATCTGCTTTGGGGTCCCCATTCTAGGGAACAACAGAAACCAAATCTTAGTCATTGGAGGATTTCTTGGTTAATTTGGGGTCCCCATTCTGCTTTCTTCCTTGAGTTGTATCCAAATTGCATGCTGAGGTAGGGTCACTACAATGGTGAGCAAAGGCAGATGATCCTAATGATACCCATACCTGCCCAAGGTCTTATGAGTCTCTCCCAGGAGATCTCTCTGCTTAGAGAAGACAATGTGTTTGAGCTGTAAGGGCTCCATTGTCTTAACTTCAAAGATAAAGGACTTGATCATAACTACAGGGGAGTTCAGGATTGGAGAGCTGAACCAAATGAAGGCAGCCTGGGCTAGGGAAGGAAAGTAAATAGGAGTGGGGTGATGGTCAAACCCTGTGAGAGTTCAGCCAAGAGGTCCAGTCCCCCACTTGGTCACATACAGATGAGAAAGCTGCCTGGTAACCTGGGGGTAAAGAGCAAAGGACTATGTACCTCACTGGCAGGTGAAGCCCAGGTGGGAGCAAATCTTAAGAAGTAGCCCCAGCCTGGTAGCAGCCAAGGAAGGGAACGGCTGAGCAGCCTGTGTGGACTGAGAGGGTGTGAGGCAGCATCTCAGCTCCTCGTGGTCCCACAGCAGTGCAGAAAAGTTCAGGAAACAGCCATGGGGTCCAGAGATAAATGATGGGGCTATGTGAGCCACGGACTTGTCATTAATGCCTGCGCAGGTGGACAGTAACAACTGAGGCTTAGATGCGTCCTCTAATCCTCTCCAAAAGCCACCTGGAATGTAGAACTCCAAACCCTGGTTCAAATGAGCTTTCTCTGTACTCCAGGAGACTTCTTCTCGAAGCTGAGTTGTGGGTGAATTAAGACAGTTGTATTCCTTGAACATCTTTGGTCGTAGGCCTCCATTTGTACCTGCCCAAACGTGCAGTATGTTCCCAGGGGTTTCTCTGGATGAGCAACTGAGAGGTCTCCAGCTGAGGAAGATGAGAAAGGCTCTAGTACTCCCCAGTGGTTTTCTTGTATAGCTGGTTCTGAGCACCAGGTAGGACTCTCACCAGGAGAAAGGAACATCTAGTGTGTAGGATTAATAGGCCTGGGGAGTCCCTGGACCTTGGCTCCTCGTCTGTAAAAAGAACAGTATGAATCCAGTATTCTCCAGCATCCAAACCCTGATATTCCATGAGCCTGTGATTGAAGTAAATTGCTCTTTGATTCCAAGAGGCTAGGAGTGCCTGCTTCTTACCCATGTGATGCCATGACCTGGATGCTAATGATACTCATTTACCTCATTCACATAAATATTCCTTTCTCAGAGGAGATAAAGGAGCTCATTGATCAGCTGGGTGAAGGGGGACGGAGTGTGCATGAGTTACAGAAGTTGAAGAAAAAACTGGAGATTGAGAAGGAAGAACTTCAGGTGGCCCTGGAAGAAGCTGAGTCTTCCCTGGAGGTAACCATGTGACTGTCACTTTGGGGCTGGACCCTTGGCCAAGGACTACACTCCTACTTGGCCAGGAAGACCGATGTTTATATTCCTGGTAGGTTGAAGAGAGCAAGGTGATTCGGATTCAGCTGGAACTGGCCCAGGTTAAAGCAGACATAGATCAGCGAATCCATGAGAAAGAAGAGGAATTTGAAGCTACAAGGTATGGATCTGATGGGGTGGGAAGCTGACTTTAAGGCAGTATGACTGAGTGAAGTCTGAAAATCTAGGTCTCTACCATCTATTAATGTGACCTTGGTCATTTTAGGTGAACCTTGGTTTCCTCATCTGTTAAATGGGAGTAATGATAGTACCTTACACTGGTGGCCTTCTCTGGTTTACAAACACTTAAGAACAGACTAGCTTAGCTATGATGGCTGATAATGCTGAACATATTTTGAGTGCTTACTAGCTATTTGTATAACTTTTGGGGGAGAAATGTCTATTTTTTTGCCCATTTTGAAAATTGCATCATTTGAGCCAGGCACAGTGGTGCACACCTGTAAAGCTAGCAACTTGGGAGGCTGAGGCAGTAGGATCACAAGTTCAAGGTCAATTTGGGCCACTTAGTGAGACCCTGTCTCAAAAAAAAAAAAATTTTTAAAGGGCTTAGGATGTAGTTCAGTGGCAAAATATCCCTGGCTTCAATTCTCAGTACTAACAATTTAAAAATAAATAAAATAAAAATTGGATTATTTGTATTTTTATTGTTGACTTTTAAGAGTTCTTTATATTTTGTGGATACTAGACCCTGTCAAATATGTATTTACAGATATTTTCTCACATTCCATGGGTTGTCTTTTCTTTTCATTTTTTTTTTCCAGCTACTGGGTGTTTGAGTTTACCACTGAGCCCTTTAAAAAAAATTGTTTTTCTTGAGATAGGGTCTCACTAAATTTCCAGCTGTCCTTGAACTGGTAGTCCTTCTGACTCAGCCTCCCCCAGCTCATCTTTTCACTTTTTTGAGGTGTTTATTATTTGAAGTACAAAAGTTGTTAATTTTGAAAAAGCCCAAGTTCTCTATTTTTTTTCTTTGGTCACTGGTACTTTAGGGTTATATCTACAGACCCATTGCCTAATTCAGTCACAAAGATTTATGCCTGTATTTTCTTCTAAAGAGTCTTGTAGTTTTAGGTCTTATAATTAGTTCTTTGATCCATTCAAATTAATTTTTGTATATGGTGTGAGGTAGGGATCCAACTTCATTCTTTTGCATGTGGATGTTCAGTTGTGCATTTTTTGAAAAGACTTCTCACCCCATTGAATGGTCATTGGGATCCTTCTTAAAAATGAATGAACCATAACTGTAAGAGTCTGTTTCTGGATTTTAAATTCTGTTCCACTTATGTATATGTTTATCCTTATAACAGGACCATACTGTTTTGATTATTATTATTTTGTAATAAGCTTTGAAACTGGAAAGTGTGAGCCCTACCTCTTTGTACTTCTTTTTCAAGATTGTTTTAGTTGTGGTTGGCAGTGTAGCTCTGTAGTAGAGCACTTGCTTAGCCCATGTGAGGACCTGAATTCCATTCCCAATCCACCAAAGAGACAGAGAGAGAGGTACACAATTGTAATCCCAGCAGCTCTGGAGGCTGAGGCAAGAAGATCACGAGTTCAAAGCCAGCCTCAGCAAAAATGAGATGCTAAGCAACTCAGTGAGACCCTGTCTCTAAATAAAATATAAGGGCTGGGGATGTGACTCAGTGCTCGAGTGCTCTTGAGTTCAATCCCTAGTACCCGCCCCCCCCCGAAAAAAAAAAAAAGAGAGAGAGAAAGAGATTATTTTGGTTATTCTAAGTCCCTTACACTTCCATACGAATTTTAGAATCAGTTCTATAAATTTTTTAAAAGAAGCAACTGGAATTTTGATAAGGATTGATGAATCTATAGAACACTTTGGATATTGTTGCCTCTTAACAATATTAAGTCTTCTGATCCATGAATATATGTATCTTTCCTTTTATTTAGATCTTTAAATTTTCAACGATTTTTATAGTTTTTTCTTGTATTTATTTTTTAAGTCACTGTTTTATTCACTTTTGCAAATGTCTTGGAACCCTGTCTCATATCTGGAGACTGAATGCCCACAGGTTGTAGATCTAGAAAGGCAGGTGATAGAATCTTTACATACTAACCACTTATTTGCTGTGATTGAACAAATATTTACTGAACACCTCAATTACCTCCTCTGATCTCCTCCTATGAAAGGAGATTAATATGACTTAGATGAAGGTTTTATAGAAATATTTGAGTTGATTACAATAAAATATTATACATTCAATACAACCAATTAATGACTATTAGTAACATAGCTTTGGTGTACATGTGTGTAAGAATGTGTGTGTGATACTGGGGATTGAACTCAGAGCCTCACACATGCCAGGTAAGTGTGCTACTACTGAGCCACTTCCCCACCTTATGACTATTGTACCCAGGGCCTTATGCATGCGAGGCAAGTACTCTACCAACTGAGATATATTCCCAGCCAGTGACTGTTGTTTTTAAAGAGAGATACAAATCTGACTTATATGGCCAAAGCCCACATTTTCTAATGGAAAAACCAGGATTTAAGCCTTTGGATTTGAATCATGATCCTATTGGGGGGAAAATGGGTGAACTTTAGCATACTTTTTAGTATCTTGGAATCTCAGTTTCCTTGAAGGACTAGTTTGCATGGTAAATGAATTGAGATCACAAGACACATGTAAATGTTAGTAAATATGACCTTCTCTTCCTTTCCCCAAAGCATCATACTCCCCCATTTAAATGTGTTAAGGTCTTGTTTAATTTCACAACATGGTGGCCATATCCACCCACGTGCTCAGACAGTTTATCTAGGGAGGCTTGGCACACACTGAACAGTGGGCCCAGGACACCACAGTCTTCTCTGCTTAGACTTAGAGGAAGAACCACCAGAGGGCCATTGAGTCCTTGCAGGCCAGCCTAGAGGCAGAGGCCAAGGGCCGGGCAGAGGCCCTTCGGCTCAAGAAGAAGATGGAGACAGACCTGAATGAGATGGAAATCCAGCTAGACCATGCTAACAAGAACAACAGTGAACTTGTAAAGACACTGAAAAGACTGCAACAGCAAATCAAGGTAACCATCTGAGAGCACGAGGGACTAATCTCAAAGCAAGCATCATTTGTTGAGATTGAAGGGTTATAGGGAACTTGCTTCATGTGTCTTGAGCAAGGCTAAAGGTGTGAAAGCGAGCATGCACATGGCTGGCAATCTAGGGAGCAGGAGGCTTAGGAACTGTCTCCTCAGCAGGAGGCCCTCACCACCAAAGTTCAAATCCAGGACAACTAGAAAGAGGGAAGAAAGGAGGGAAACATGAATTTGGGACTGTGTTGATTTTAAAAATCATTTTTGACTGACTATGAACTATTTAGACATAGAAAAATAAGGAATAATGAACACCCAAATGCTCACCACTCACCTTAGGAAATAAACACAGAAAGAGCTGAAGTCCCTTTTATTGCCCTCCACCACAGGAGTTGGTCTTTAAAGCAACCATAGCTGTATCTCTGCATTCAGCACTTGCTATTTGGGTACCTGCCCATCCAGGCACTATTTTAGGTATGAGGGGTAGAAGAGTAGACCAGAAAGAGGCCATCTCTGCAGATAGACAATAAGTAATAAATAAATTAAACTGTAGCATTCTAAAATGGTGATAAGTGCTATGGAGAAAGAAGAGGACAGAAGAAGGGAGGTGGAATTATCCAGTAAGAGTGTAATTTTCTAAGGATATCAGGGAAGGTTGCCTTGAGAAGGCCTTTCTGGGAACCCCAGGTGCTCTGCCATCAGGAATCACCGACTTTATGTTGTCCTTTTGACGGGCAAGTCCTCTGGACCACACTGTGAATTTCCTGAGAGCATGCCTATATCTCACTCTCTTCCTGTAGCTTCTACTTCCAATAACTGCCCCAGTTCTCTGCTGAACCTGGTCCACAAAGGTCATGGTGCCTCATGGTTCAGCCCCAGATCATATCAGAGCCCAAAGGAGGCTCAGGCTGGATCTTTTTGCTCTTTTTTCCCTCCAGGACCTACAGGTCCAGATGGACAAGGATGCCCGGCAACATGAGGAGCTGCGGGAGCAGTACAACCTGCAGGAGGGGCGCCTGAGCCTGCTGCAGATGAAGCTGGAGGAGGTGCGCTCCAGCCTGGAGGGCAGTGAGTGCTCCCGGAAACTGCTGGAGCAGACAACGAGGTCAACATCCAGGTAAGACAGTGGCCGCTGGGACTCACCCACTTGAGCATGGGGAAGGAGGAGCGCTGGGGTGAGAACAGGATGGTGCTCAAACCACAGGGGCTCCTATGAAACTCAAGCAGGCAGTGGCCCCACTTGGCAAACCCTCAGAACTCATGTGCTGAGCTTTTTAAAAAAGTTGTGGCAAAAAAAATAAAAAAATCCACAACACAAAATGTATCATCTTAATGATTTTTAAGTATACAGTGCAGTAGTAATTTTAAGTGCTTTTCAAAGACAGATTCCTGATTTGGGGGCCCAGAAATCTGAACTTTCAGAAGATCCCCACAATTTTGAGGACCACTGTCCCCCACAGGGTAGCTGAGAATTGAACTTTGAACTGGAAAGGATCTAGAATATTCCATAGTCTGACTTTCCTGGTGGTGCTGGGGATTGAACCCAGAGCCTCACACCTGCTAAGCAAGTGCTCTTCCCTTGATATTCATTTTTAAAATGACAGCCCATCATCAGCATCTAGGACCCCACCTGCTCCCAGTGAGAACACTTACACTGCTTCTGCTCGTAGTGCACTCCGCCCCACACAGCGAGTTCCTATTGACATCGTCGCTTGTGAATTGCCAAAAGGACAAATCAGTGTGAGACGTTCGAGGGTCACAACACTGTCGTAGGATAAGAAGACCAAAGCCCAGAGAGCTAGGGGGTTTATCCACACAGGTGGCAGTGCTGGGGCTTGAACCTGGGCATTTGATACAAATTCTGTTTCAAAACCCAGAGAAAACTTGAGGGGAGACCCTCACTCATGCAGAGAGCCCGGGACTATTCCCTGCTAGGGATTCTGGTCAGTGCTTCTGGGAGAGGGTCACTTCCTTTCCTGGACACAAGGAGGGCTATGCAGAACCCTGGTTCATGGCAATGACTCTGTTTTCTCCTCCAGAACCAAAGCCTCCTTGTGGTCAAGCGCAAGCTGGAGTCAGATGTCCAGCACATCTCCAACGAGCACGAGGAGCTGCTCAGCGAGTTCCGCTCTGCCGATGAGAGGGCCAAGAAGGCCATGACAGACGTAAGCGCTGGTGATACTTGCAGGTAGTGATGCCCAGGGCCTGGCACCTGCTGAGGACCAGGCCACTCTGTGCTGGAAGGGCCAGAGTGGACTTACTCGTGGAGTCTTGCAGTGGAGACAGGGCCCTGCTCTGGAGGAGACCAGGGCTTTTCTAAAAAGCCATACACATGAGAGTAGGGTGGAATTACAAGCTACACAAAATCTTGTGAAAGGTTACAGTATAAGTCCAGAGGACTCCCCTCAAAGGAGCCACTGAAATAGGCTCATCTGGGAAGGCTTCTTGGCAACGGGTGGGGAGTAGAATGTCAAAACTGGACTGGAGGAAAAAGGTCTCGGAGGTGGATATTGGCAAGATATACCAAGTATTTTTACCCCAATGTCCCTTTGGGTATTCACACCAACTTTAAGTGATAGGTTATGTTTATCTCCACTTTGAAGAGGAAGGAATACAGATCTTTACTGTCAGGTTCCTCCCACTTGATGGAAATTTCTAGAGTTCAGGAACAGTATTGGTCCTTTTTGGCACTACCTCCCAACATACAGCCCCATGTCTAGCACACAGCAGACCTCCATGAAAACCAGTGGAATTAATGTAAGAACAAGGGGGCTGAGAGCAGGGGGCTACTTGCTGAAGGTCACACAGGGACTGGACTCAGTGCTCAGTCTTCTAGCTCCAAATGCTCTGCCACTTGCCAGGGTGACCTCAAAGGGTTTGGCTTGAGTGCTCCCAGCTGGCAGGAAGGAAGTCCATGGGGTCAGGAAACTGGTTTTGCGTGTATAAGCCTGTTCTTACTCAGGGGAACACAGAAACATGGGACAACCCTCACCAAACCCCAGCAGCACATCAGCAAAGAGCCTCTTGTCTACCACTTGGTTCCCCAGAGACCAGGAGACAAATTGTCTCATCTCTCAAAGGCACTTAAGAGCCTGGGTGGCAACTGGACACAGTGGCATGTGTCTGTAATCCCAGCAATTCAGGAGGTTGAGGCAGGATGATTGCAAGTTAGAGGCCAGCCTCAGCAACTTAGTGAGATCCTGACTCAAAATTAAAACACAAAGACAGGGCTGGGGATGCAACTCAGTGGTGAAGCACCTCTGGGTTGAATCCCAGTCACTCAAAGAGAAAGGGAAAAAAAAAAAAAAAGCTGGTGGCACCCAGCTCTAACTCATGATGCTCTTTTCTTTCTGCCTGCAGGCTGCCCACATGGCAGAAGAACTCCGGCAAGAGCAGGACCACTGCATGCACCTGGAGAAAATCAAGAAGAACTACGAGGTCACCATCAAAGACCTGCAGGCCAAGATGGAGGAGGCTGAGCAGCTGGCTCTGAAGGGAGGGAAACGTACCATCATGAAGCTGGAAGTGAGGGTAAGGGCAATGCTGGGCTCTCTGGCCCTGCAGGGCAGCATGTCTACTGCCCCAAACACAGTGTGTTTGGTGACAAGTTGGGTTACTCAAGTGCTGGAGATAAAATTAAGTATAGAAAACAGTTCTAATTTATTTATCCAAAGTTCTCCTATCCCCTTCCCCATCACGTTTCTTCCCAGAATGTACTTGGCCTCTGAGCAGAGCCGTTCTCCCTATTCTTCCTGTGCATCTGCTTCCAACATTATTCCTCCCTCTTACTGCTCACTCAGAAAAAAACAGGCCTTAGTCTTTACCCCATGAAACATCAGAACTGCAAAGGCCCAGAAGGTTTAGTTGCCTTGTCCAACCTCCTGACTCTTCCACTTCCCAGATAAGGAAACTTGAGATCCGGGGGAAAGTGACTGATGACCCATAGCATGACCCATGAAAGGCAAAGCCCACCTAACTCTCCCATCCAGGGCTCATCCACTCACCTCTGGGCCGGAGGTGGACACTGTAGCCATGACACTCCCATCCAATGTCTCTCAGCTCTGAAGTTCAAAAACATGTCTTCCCTCAATCACATTGCTCTCTTCCTCCCTCAGATCAAGGAACTAGAGACCGAGCTGGACGGCGAGCAGAAACAACATGTGGAGACAGTCAAGACGCTGCGCAAGAATGAGCGCCGTGTCAAAGAGCTCCTCTTCCAGACTGAGGAGGACCACAAGACCAACCAGCGCATGCAGGAGCTGGTGGAGAAGCTGCAGAACAAGCTGAAGGTCTACAAGTGGCAGATCGAGGAGGCGGTGAGTGCTCACCACACCTCCCCACTCTTCCATCCCTGGCGCTTATTTCCCGGTCTAATTCCATTAGAATTAACCACAGGGAAGGGGTTAAATATTCATCAAAGATGACTTTTGTGAGACTTATGTCCTTGACACCTTGTTGTTGGTATTGTGTGGGAAGGGGACCAGATACCATATGCTGAAGATAATACGAACACATAAAAAGCAAAAAATAACCCCACAAACACCTCCATTAACTGCAGGTGTGATCTGGAGAAGGTCTGGGCTACCTTGTCCTGCTTCCACTGACTCTGGTGGCTCTGGCAGGGCTTTTTCTTCCCTCCTGGTCAGACCGTTAGTGAGGACCTTCCCTCATTTGATCCTCCTGATGCTGAGGCGAGAAGGCTGAGATTCTTAGTCCATTTCGCAGGTGAGGAAACAGACCCAGAGTGGAACACTGTTACATTAGTAAAAGTCAACTGGTTAACAAATGGCAGTTTCGAGTCCCAACCTTACACCTCACATCCTACACACTTCCCCTTCCAGGACATGGTGACTCTGATGTCATCTGCTGTGGGGTCTGGAGCCACGACACTAAGTCATCAGCTACCCGAGCACCCAGTGTTCTTTCCAAAAGGCTCAATTAATGCCAGACTGACAGCAAATCAGGTTCTAACCCAGGGAGGGGGAGGGGGAACCCAAAACATGGTTATAACCATGTAATTTCCAAAATTACTACAACTCTGTGAGAAGACCAGGAGAAAGGAGATGTGCGATAAGGGTGGGGAAAGTGCTAAACCCTCATTCTCCATGAGGGGTCATAGATAGGTAATGCCTAAAACCACCAATGACAGAGCAGCTGCAGAAGCACGTTGTATTTAAAATATGGATGTCAAAGCCAAAAAGAATCAACTAAAAGTGTTGCAAGTTGTTATCCCTGGCAAGATGAAGGAGGGCAAGACCTCGGACTGCTGTAATGACTGGACTCCTGGACGTCCCTACGGAACCGATAAAATATACACTCAACCAGGACAAGCCAGGTTGACACGCTGTTTCCCGCTGTGCCTTTGTCGCAGGAGGATCAGGCCAATCAGACCTTGGCGTGATACAGAAAGACAGTGCACGAGTTGGATGATGCCGAGGAGCGGGCTGGCATGGCGGAAACTGCCCTGAACAAGCCGCGTACCAGACACCGCGTGGCCGGCAAGGGCATCACCTCCATGGAGATCATCCGGGTATCCAAGACGGGTTCCTCCAAAACCCTTTCTGAGGAGTGAGGCCCTCCACCTCCCAGGCCACAGCAGGTAGGTGTGAACGCTGCTCTCACTGCCCATGTTCCAATCTCACCTCTACAGCACCTGCTTTGTTCCCGGTGGTGACCGTAGTGCCACCTAGTGGTACTACCTAAGCTTTAAGCTTGCAGTCTTTCTCAGGCTCTGATCTCATACAATGGGAACCCTGCAACTTTCCCATGCCTTAGTGGCAATGCTCCTTCTCTGGATTCTCACATTCTCACGCTGTCCACCTGGATCACAGGTGCTGGTAGTCCTCATGAGCCCTATCTGAGTGGAAGGCAGTTTCTACATGTGATGCCACCTAACCCTAGACCTGGAACACAGGTGCTTGGGACACACTTTCTTTCTCTTTTTCCTTAACATGCTGGGGATGGAATCCAGGGTCTTGAGAATGCTAGGCGAGCACTGTACCACTGAGCTATGTCCCCAGCCCCACAACGTGCCTGTTTTCATTGGAGAGCCACAGGGACATTGGCAAGCATCTAGACTATGTGTCTTCTTCACACCCCCCACTGTAGCATTCCTCACTGGGATTCCATCTAAAAAGGCTGAATTTCAGTTTCTAACAACAAGAAAATAATCAGCTCCATTGCAGTTACCACTCCTTAAGCACTGAGTACAGGTGGGATTTTAAGAGGACAATTTAAAATAGCCCTTTCCTACACCCTTTAATTCAAAAACAACTGAGGAAAAAATATAGGAAACAAACAATAAAAGTCAAAGGCCCATTCTATGCTATAATTCTAGATGACGCTGTGCCTCTTTGTGTCCATGCAGGCGTCCTCAAACTTCACCTCAGAATTAAAGGTGCCTGCAGAACAAGCACCACAGGCCAAGGACAGGTAGATCCAAAAGGACAGAGAAGATTGGGCTCTGTCCTGTCTTCCTGGCTCTTTCTTCCAAACATAGGTTAAATCTGTCTTTCCATGCAGAGATGCAAGAGAAAGATGAGGAGAGACAGAACATTATTCTAAAGCAGTGTTTCCCAAAACGTGGTCCTCTGGACAAGCATCATCCAGGTTACCCAAAAAGTTGTTAGTAGAAGTGCCTACTGGAGCTTGCTCCAGACCTTTAGAACCAGCATCTCTGGGACTGGGTTCAGCATCTGGAGTATAATGAGCCCTCAAGGTGATTCTGACAAGTGAACAAGTCTAAGAACCACTGGGATAGCTGAAATCTGCCCTTCCAGAAACAGAGCCAGGGAACAGAGTTTTCTCCTACTTATACAAGAGTCAGGTACATGGCAAATGCTGTTCACTATCTTATTTATCCTATAAGGTGGGTATAAATATCCCCACTTGGCAGGTGAGAAAACAAGTCAGAGAAATATGACTTGCCCATGGTCATGCAAACCCCATGCTCTGAAAAAGCAAGGTTTGTGGTTTTTTTTTTTTTTTTCATTTGAATTAGTATGGAGATTGATAAGGTTGCCCTCTGCTTGGGATTAATCAGAATAGTTAAAATCAAGGGCTTGGTTCAGGTTGCTGGGAGTTAGGGGGGACAAATGGTGGCTGAAGCATAAACATCAACCTGCATAGATTCTGGGGAAAACTTCTGGTCTTCTGCTTACATCCAACAGGGCCTTTCACAGCCTCACCCTTGCCTACCCTGCTGGCTTTGGCTCCCACCACCCTCCAGCTCTCTAGCCTGGTCCTGGCCTCTCTGCAGCAGTCATGCTGTGTCCTTGTGAGAATCCCCCCTCTGCACTTTTGCATGTGCTGGGTCTCCTGTCTGGAATTCCCTTCTTTCCTTCTCTGCCTGGTGAAGGATCAGTTTTATTTATTCTTGTGTTATATTTACTTGGCCTTATGTTCAAACATCTGGCTGAATCATACTTATAGTTCACAATCTCTTAGGATCAACCCTCTGGCTTTTAGCCAAAAAGTGATAACCCTGATGACATCTAAATTCAAGCTTAAGCCTTATCTTACCACTTGATAGGGAGGAAACAAAAATAAGGCAAGGAATCTTTTTCTTAATTTTCTAATTCTGAAATAATAGCACAGAAGTTAAGGAAATCAGAGGCTATCTTTTGGATGAGTCCTATAATTAATGTGTAACCAACTCCTTTTAGAGCATGAATCTGATAGAGATTCTTCCTGCTGGGCTCTCATGTAGGTTGGATTAATTCAGGAGGCTTCCCAAACACCCACTCAGGTGGCATTTCAACCTCTCACACCTAAGTCTTAGCTTCCAGGATTAGATAACTTTAAAGCAGATCACCCTGCCCTGTTTTGGCTTGGTGACTATTATTCCTGGGGTCTGTTGGCCTTGGTCCAATTGCTCTGTCATACCGAGGCTCTGCTTCCATGGTACCGTGCCAGTACTGCCACCAGTGCCCAGAGGTGATGAGACTGGGTGATCAGGGTCTGCTCTTCATGTCCTGATCCACCCTCCCTCCTTAGCCATTTCCCCTTGTTGGTCACAGAGCTGGATACACAATCTGTGGCAATGGAATGTCTCAAGTAAACTAGCAAATGGATCAACTCTGAGCCAGGACCCTGCCTTCATGTCCATGAGCTACAGAGTTTAATTCCTTAAAGTGGCATGATATCCTTCCTGCATTTATTGAACAGCTCTGAATATGGGCCAGACCTGTGCACTGGGATTCAAAGGTGAATAAGAAAGAATATCCCTGGGGATGTGGCTCAGTGGTTAAGCACCACTGGATTCAATGGGGGGTGGGGGGAGGAAGGAAAGAAGGAAGGGAGGGAGGGAGGAAAGAAAAAAAGTCTTCCCTTGAGATGCTCAGAGTCAGGCAGACAGAGAGATAAGATGCATGCAGATCTACATGCATTCATGTAGATCACTTCAAGGGTGCAGGTCAATGTTCTGTGATGCACTGTTTGAATTTCAGGGAGGGGATCAGAGAACAGGAGTGACTGGCTCCACCCAGGATGGCAGGGTACAGCACCTGAGAGACATGACCTGTTCTAGGACACTCACTATTTGTTAATTCTCATGACAACAGAAGTGCAGAAATTGAGAGGAAGTTTTTAGAAATGTTTATAGTGATTTATACTGTGACATCTAAATACATGACTAATATATTTTACAGAAATATCAGTCTCTAATATTAATTACAATTAAAAATTAAGATTAGCAAGGTGAAGTACATACCTATGTACCAAGGTGGTACATACCTATAATCCCAGAAGCTTGAGAGGCTGAGGCAGGAGGATCGTGGGTTCAAAGCCAGCCTCAGCAAGGGCAAGGTGCTAAGCAACTCAGTGAGACCCTGTCTCTAAATAAAATACAAAATAGGGCTGGGGATGTGGCTCAGTGGTTGAGTGCCCCTGAGTTCAATCTCCAGTACCTAAAAATAAATTAATTAATTAAAATTAAATAAATACACTTTAACAGAAATTTAAAAGAAACTGATCTTTCACCAGGCAGAGGAGAGAAGGGAATTCCAAAGAGGAAGCCCAACATGTGCAAATGTGCAGAGGGGGACCAGGCACAATGGCACCCACCTGTAATCCCAGATACTCCCCAGGAGGCTGAGGCAGGAACATCATGTTTCAGGCCAGTGTGGGCAATTTAGCATGATCCTGTCTCAAAATAAAAAAGGGCTTGGAATGTAGCTCAGTGGTAGAATGCCCCTTGTTTAATCCCCAGTACCACACACACACACACACACACACACACACAAAATGGTACAAAGAGGGATTCTCACAAGGGCACAGCATGACTGCAGCAGAGGGGCTCAGGCTAGAGAGCTGGAGAGTGGTAGGAGACCAGCAGGGTAGGCAGGATTGAGGCTGTGAAAGGACCTGTTGGGTACAAACATTCCATAAACTTTGTATGAAAATCTTACTGGTTTCTAAAATCCATTCGTGGGATGAGGAGCAGGTTCTCTCTTGGGGAGATACTCATGTCAAAATAGCAAAGCAAGCCTCTGGGCCCCTCATGAGATACCATAGGCAGGCTCTTGGGAACACTCTGGCCCTCTCAATGGCCTGAGTAGAGTTCAGGCCTACTTCGGTGTGCCAAGTCCAAAGAAGCTGTCCCTAAACCCTCAACTCATGCAGAACAAGGTAGGTGTGATCCAGTGGTATCCATGACAAGGAAGCCCATGCAGCAGCAGCCCAGGCATCTCCAGAGTTTGTAGCAAGAAGGAACAAAGATGTCAGAATCCTCAGCTCTGACCCATAGAGACCCAGGGTGATACAGATTTCAACAGCAGCCCATTGAGAGGAAGAAAATATCAAATGGAAAACTGGGTCTATTCTGAGAATGTTTACTATGCAAAGGAAAGTGCAAGCCAGAAAGAGTCAAGTGCCAAAGAATAAAGATGGCTATGGGGGGAAACGAGTTTGGGGATGCAACACTCAGTCATTAGAGAAATTAAACTTAGTGTGACTTCTTTGAGACTGCATCAAGCATTTGGATAACAATAACAATGGGTCTGTTTTAGTTGAGATCCTACATGTTCATGTCAACGACGGAATATGTAATGTCTGTGACCTGGCTGTTCTCTAGAAAGAATTCCTCATGTTGACAATTATAAGGCCTGTCCCTGTCCCCATATGGCCTAAATAAAAGAAACATGAATAAAGGATTGACTAAAGATTTTTTCAAATGAAGAAATTTTATTCTTGTAAGATTTCTAAATCCATCCTAGCAGCTCGGGAGGCTGAGGCAGGACGATCTTGAGTTCAAAGCCAGCCTCAGCAAAAGTGAAGCACTAAGCAACTCAGAGAGACCCTGTCTCTAAATAAAATATAAAAGTGCTGGGATGTGGCTCAGTGGCTGAGTGCCTCCAAGTTTAATCCCCAGTACTGCTCCCCCCACCCAAAATGATTTCCAAATCCAGAGGCAAGTTTTACAATTGGAAATTACCTGATTTCCATTGTATACCTATATTCACGGGCTAGCTTCAATTGGAAACCATAATCACCACGCAGTCTTGGTAAAGTTCTTTCCAAACTCCAACTCTTCAGAGAACTGAAGACAAACTAGGCTTATTAAGGCCAAAAAAGTTACTGAGTCCCCTGAGAGATGTTGAGATTTATCCAGACTAACATCCCGGGAAGCTGCTGCACATTCTGCCTCAGTGTTTCCCAGAATGTTTGAACACGGGCACGCCAGCTCCTTGAGGGCAGCTTTGTGTGTTTTGTTCATGGCTGCGTCCTCAGCAACTACTGAGTGCCAGGCCTGAAGTGGCCACACAGTAAATATGCATAGGGTGACTGGATGATAGAATGAGTTACTTCCAAGGTAATCCTTTCTGATGATGCCAGAAAGTTTTTTCAAATCAAGCTGAGACCTGGCCCCTGAGGGTCATCACACATGTCTCTGGTTTAAATACCCAGGGTCCTGCAGAAGAACCTTAATGGAAGAGACTTCTCATGGGTCCTCCAAGTTTCTCTCTCAAGGCTGAATATTCCTGGATCCTTCAGCCTTCTCTGGTGTGACAGGGCTTCTGTGATGACCTTCTAATACTCTGTGCCTGTTCCTTTCCTTGCTTTCCTAGTCTTCGGAGTGAAGCAGTAGAGCTCCCATGAGGGAAGTTTCCCTGCCACTTCACAGTCCTAGGAACCCTGGCTTTCTGGAAATGATGTGTCTTCCTTCTGACTTCCAGCACTTTGACCTCCCTCTAATACACTGGCAGACAGACATCACTGCCAGCCTGGAGGCGTATACCTATAATCCCAGTGACTCGGGAGGCTGAGGCAGGAGGGTTGCAAGTGTGAGGTTAGCCAGAGCAACTCAGCAAGACTCTGTCTTAAAATTAAAACTGGAAAGGGCTATAGATGTAGCCCAATGATAGAATGCCCCTGGGTTCAATCCTCAATTAAAAAAAAGAAGAAAAGAGAAACCATTGCTCAGGGCGATGAAGGGACGGATACTATTCCTCAGCAAGTCTTTTTCTTTCTTCCCCTGGGTCCACATTACCCTCGTGACGGTGCTAAACTTGGCACCCTGGAGGAAGCTCCAGAGAGAATTTTGTTTCCTTTCCTGCAACTGGAACCATGTGAAAACATTGCCCTCTGGTGGTGGGGTCTCTAACTGTTATGTGTGAATTTCCTGGAAGACACTAAATCACAGAATTTCAGAAGTGTTTTAGAATTTTAGAAGGGATATTTCCAGAGTGATCAGCCCAACTCTTAGTCAACTGGGAATTCTCCATAATATTCCTCAAAAACTGGTGATCCATCTTTTACTTGAACCCTGCCAATGAAAAAAGGCAGTCTGTTCCAATTTTGATTGATGATCATGATCAGAAAGTCCCACATTAATACTGAACCAGAACATATTCAGGGATGAAGGAAGTACTAAATATACTGCACTGTATTCTTCTCCTGTCAGTTCTAGTTTTCACCTCTAGAGTTACCTAAGTCTAATCCATACACTATGAAGTCAGAGAGGGGTTCTACTTACCCAGGAGCGTGACCTGAAGCACCTTTCCTATCTAACCTCTGTTTCCTCAACTATTAAATGAGGAATAATAGAAGCATCCACCTCATAGGAACGTGAAGTTTAAATAACTTGACAAAAACAACACTTAAACACTTAGCAACTTTTTCGAGCATTCTGAAGGATTTCAACACTTGTCCTCCCAAGGGAGTCTTGGTCAGGCCTACCACTCGAGTAGACGACAGCTGCAAGCCTCTTGCTGGAGAGATGTGAGGGACATTCCATGAAGCCTCAGGTCCCCATCTTGGGCTGGGGATGCAGCTCCGTGGTAGAATGCTTGCCTAATGTAGTCAAGGTTAAATCCCCAGCACAGAGGGGGAGAAAAAGACTCCATCATTGTCTCCTGGTGGATGGTTGGTCCAATTCTCCCCAAACTTGGGGAATTTCAAAGAAACCCCTTACTTTGTGGTGGGGCAGGGTCCAGATGTGGATAATCAGTGATTTGACCAAGATCATAATGGAAGAGCTAGAAATTCATTGTAGCATGAGGTGAAGTTTCTTAGTCTTTGTAAGAAAATTGACTCAGTGACATTGCTCTTTTCTAAGGATGTTTGTTTTCAGAATGGTTTGATACAAGGATATAATGTGTGGCCGTGAAAAATAATGACATTAATTGGTATTCACGATGATCAAAACCAGGGCACTGAAATCATGTTCTGTGGAGAAAAAGGACCAAAGATTATTTAAACGACTTTGTTAAATGTCTTGAGTTAGGTTTCAAGGCTGCTATATTTGCATAACCAATTGTCCTTCTCCTCTTCTTTGGGGAGTGGGGGTGGGGAGTCCTTGTAGGGAGATGGAAAGGTTCTGAGTCTTTCTCATGGAGCATACCCGTGGGTGTTTCCGGGAACAAGGAAATCACCACAAATACTCCCAACCCTCCCACCCTCAAGCTACCAGGAATCAAAGCTGGAGATTAATTATAATAAGGTCAACCTCGAGTCAGGGTTGAATCAAAGGCTGGAAGGGATGATGTTAGCTATTACAAGGAACTATTCTTCCCACTTCTTCCTGTAAGACTGATTTAAAAAAAAATGTGTTCTATAGCTTTGTAGCAATAGTTCCATAAACCTTTCCTCTACAGAGTGTTTTAAAACCAACTTCTAAACACAGGCAGCAACAAAGTAACTAGACGGGCAAAGACTATAAAGGCTCCTGTGGGGGCAGGTAGAGGATACTACAGGAGAGGCACCCAGTCCAGTCCTAGAAGGTAAAAGGAAGGTGTCCAGAGGAAGTCATGTCTTTGCTGAAGCCTAAGAATGAATAGGAGTGAGGCACAAAAGGGAGAGAGAGCACATGGGAATGGAGAGTGGGAGGAAGGGAGGAAATAGGCAGGGTGCATCAGTGGAGAGTGTGCTTGGCTGCAGGTGACAGCACACTGAGCTGACAGTGACTTCTAACGATCCTGCACACCACACCACCCTCTGCAGTAATAGATGGTTTCAGAATTAGTACAATGTGAAAGACCGAGGTCTCTACCTGTGTGCTCCCTCAACTTGCCCTGTCAAAGACAGTTCCACAGCATTAAACATCGTATTTTCCCACAATGGTCTTTAACACAGTAAAACGATGTAGGCCTCCTTACTATCCTTTTTTATCAAAGAGCATCCTTTTCCCCAGAAGCTCCCTGCAAGACTTACTCTTGAGTGCTGACCAAGAGAAACGGGTCACATACCTATCCCAACACCAATTAGCAGCAAGTGGAATGGTGTTGCCACATGAGACAAGGCTCACTGTGGCCCACTTCCTGAGCTGGGGTGGGCCCAGCCTCCCCAAGAGCCACCTACACAAAAGTAGGGAAGCCAAGGGGAAAGATGGTATGTAGATAGCCAGAGAGTTGGCCACACACAGATGTGAAGAGAGACAAGGGTCATGAGAGCCCTTGATGAGCTGTTACCCAATGGCGACTTTATTCTGAAAGTGAAGTAAGTTTGATAGTTTCCTCAAGGTTCTATTCAGGTTATGCAATTTTGGTAGGAAGTTAATGTAAGCAAAGTTTGTCTCACCCACTATACTATGCCAGAAGATACATGATGTCAATATGTGCTTTCTTAAGCCAGGCGCAGTTGTGCACACCTGTAATCCCAGCGGCTCGGAAGACTGAGGCAGGAGGATCACCAGTTCAAAGCCAGCCTCAGCACCTTCATGAGGCCATAAGCAACTTGGCAAGACCATGTCTCTAAATAAAATATAAAATGGGCTAGGGATGTGACTCAGTGGTTAAGCACCCCTGGATTTAATTCCTGGTCCAAAAAAAAAAAAAAAAGAAGTGCTCTCTTCATGGTATTAACTGATCAGTCAATTAAGGAACCCACTTCACTTGAAGAACAGTCTCTAAAATAAATGGTGTGGGCTCTTTAAGACTGCCAATGTCAAGAAAAGAAAAAAAATGGCTCAGGAAATATTCCAGATCAGATTGAAACAACAACTAAATGCAACAAAGGATCCTGGATTTGCTCTAGGACTGAGGAAAAAAAAAACTGCTAGAAAGGAGATTACTGGAACAATGAGTGAAATTTGAATGCAAACTTATAATTATGTTATATAATTGAGTTTTATAATTAACATAAATTATTCTTATAGTAAATAATATCAAATGAATGCTAAATGATCTGCATTTAATCACTGCATTATGGTTATGAGAAAAAAGGTCCTTGTTCTTCATAGAAACATACTGAAATATTGAGGAGTAAGGAATCATGTTGTCTGTAACTTACAAATGACTAAACAAATAATAACCATTATTATTAATATTGTATGGGGGTGTATATATACATATACATATATATACGCAAAAATGTATACATAAGAAAATGTGACTAAATATTCACAATTAGTGAATCCAAGTAAATAGGTATGTTGATAATCATTACACTATTCTTGCAACTTTTCTATAGATTTGAAAGTTTTTATGGAATAAAAAGAAGGTAGATGTGAGGTAGATAGGAGGTAGATGTGATATGACTTGGGAGCTAGTAATCAATCTGGGGTAGATGGTGATACTTCTACAAAGTAGAAGGGAGAGTAGCATCTTAGGTGAACAGGGGAGAAGAATAACATGTTTTATACATGTTGAATTGAGGAGGCAGATAATGAAATGCCAGGTAGAGAATTTCAGTAGCAGTCAGAATTATCAGTAGTCAGAGACAAAGTGACACACATCTGTGAAAGATGTCAATCTACGGGTGATGATGGAAGCCAAGAGCCTGTGAGGTCACTTAGAGGGTGTGTCTGGAGGGAGGCAGAATCTTGGGCTCTCCTGCATCTATGGTCCAGGTCCACAAGCAGGAACCAAACAAGAACCATTGCATCAGTGCATGCCTGTAATCCCAGCGGCTGGGGAAGCTGAGACAGGAGGATTGTTAGTTCAAAGCCAGCCTCAGCAACGGTGAGGCACTAAGCAACTCAGTGAGACCCTGTCTCTAAATAAAATACAAAATACGGCTGGAGATGTGGCTCAGTGGTTAAGAAGTACCCTTGAGTTTAATCCCTAGTACCGCTCCCCCTCCCCCGCCAACAAAGAACCATTATGCTCATAAGCAAACCAACTATTTCATTCAGTGTTTTATGGAAATAATTATTAGACTTCCAATTTTCCATCATTTTAAATTTGTCCCTAGAGATACTCTCACATTGATTAACTTCTCTCCGGGCATGTAATCACTAGACTTCTGCCAATATCTTCCTTTGGGAATGTGACATAGTCAGATGCCCACAAGTACAAGCACATAAAACAGGTACACTATGTGCCACTATTAGAACTAACTGCAGTCATTCCAGATTAATCCTGAAAATTATCATCTTATCTGAAAACAATTCTTAGATCAAAAGAGTTTCTGCTATATAATTTGAAGTAAGAAATAAGCATGTACTCCTAGCCTGTCCAAAAACTCCAACCAATGTCTCCAAATATCACTAAAATCCTCTTAAAAACCTTCAAACAGTTCTATATAATATAAACATTTAAATTCTAATTACCTAATTATTTAATACTTAATTAACTCCCTGATTATGTTTGCAAGCAGTACATAATGATATACACTCTGAGTGAGAATTAAATATTCCTTCTAACTGGCAACAAACATGTATGATAAACACAACATAGTATGTGTCAAAGATATATAATTACATGGTGGTGCACCTAGTTCCAGTTACTCAGGATGCTGAGCTGAATAATCATTTGAGCCCAGGAGTTCAAAGCCAGCAAGGCAACATAGTGAGACCCCCATCTCCAAAAAAAAAAAGAAATTTTTATATATATATAATTATATATATAATAATGTTATATATTAACATATATATATCATATATATAATTAACTAAGACAATCCTTCCACTAATCATAATTAGAAAAGTGGACAGAATATGCAAAATATTTACTCAAAGATTAAAAAGGTAGTAAAAACCTACCAGGTCAATATCCAAAAGCAAAGAGAAGCTGGCCACGGTGGCGCACGCCTGTAATCCCAGCACTTGGGACACTGAGGCAGGAGGATCTTGAGTTCAAAGCCAGCCTCAGCAACTTAGCGAGGCCCTAAGCAACTCAGTGAGACCCTGTCTCTAAATAAAATACAAAATAGGGCTGGGGATGTGGATCAGTGGTGGAGGGCCCCTGGGTTCAATCCCTGGTACAAAAACAAAAAACAAAAAACAAACAAACAAACAAAAAAAAAGCAAAGAGAACATAAAAGAGTGAACCCAGTATTTAGGACTCTTTACTCCACAGGTTACTCACTGATTCTACTGCCTTTTTATTTTCCCCCTTGAAATAGGGTCTCGCTGTTGCTCAGAGTGGCCTCAAACTCCCCGTGCCTCAGCTCCCACGTAGCTGGGACTACAGATGTACACCACGACACCAGGCTTACTTACTGATTCTACAATAGGTGGTTAAGAATATGTATTCTTTTAACAGATTTTCAGGAGTATGGAGACAAAAGTTAGAACCAGGGCCCTTTAAGAATGGGGAGTCAGCCTCAGCAACTAAGCAAGGCACTCAGCAACTTAGACCCTGTCTCAAAATAAAAAGGACTGGGGGTGCAGCTAAGTGGTAAAGTGCCTGGGTTCAAGCCCCACTACCAAAAAAAAAAAAAAAACCAAAAAAACAAAACTTGGGGAGTCTTGCTAAATACCTGTTGCATTAGGATTCTTCATAGAAACAGAACCTATCTCTAACAGATCATAGAAAAATGAATAAGAAGATAACCAATTTGCTCACATGATCATGGAGAATGGCAAGTCCAAACTCTGCAGTCAACGTTCAAGTTTGAACACTGGAAGCTGCTGTAGAACCAGAGATATGTTCCAGTCTGAAGACTGACAGGCAGAATTCTCTCTTATTCAGAAGATCAGCCTTCTGTTTTAATTCAAGCCTTCAACAGATTGGACAAGACCCACTGCAATCAGGGAGGGCAATCTCCCAAATTTGCTTTATTTGGTATGCCAGTTTAAGTGTCAATCTCATCCAAAAATCCCCCTCACAGAAATACCCAGAACAACATTTGACCAAATATCTAGGTGCTCTGTAGTCTAGTCAAGTTGACACATAAAATACCTGTTTGTGACAAAATAAGAAATATCGTCACTACCTTACAATGGTTCAACCAAATTATGAACTTTTTGATGATGTAAAACTGATAAGGTGAGCAACCATCAGAACTAGCCCATAATTTGAATTATGAACTAGCCCCAAATTTTGAATTTTGATCTTACCCAGGTAAAATGTAGTCCCATCTCTACATTGCGATATGTGCCAGCAGAAGTGAGCTGCAGGTCCCAGCCGGCCATCAGATCACAAGGGTAAACAACCAATACTCTACAGTGTATTGTGTTGCTAACCTAGGATGCTTGGCAGGACTTACAATATATATTCAATGTATGATTCAAGGTGTTGATTTATAATCCCCATTATAAATCAAGGAACATCAGTACTTGGCACCTGGTAAGTACTTATTAAACACCTAATGACTTGGGCTGGAGATGTAGCTCAATGGTAGAGTGCTTGCCTAGCATGCTCAAGGCCCCGCTTCGAGCCCTGAGTTCAATTCCCAATACCACACACACACACACACATACACAAACACACACCACAGCCTAAAAGAGTCCTTGGATAAATATCTCTGATGACTTAAATCTTGGCCAAATTCCAACCCAATTCAATTTCAATCCAATCTGACAAGCAAACAAAATCATCCCATGGCAGAGTCCAACCCCTCTCTTCCTCCACTCTCCACTACAAGCTAGTTTAGATTTGCATGCCCCCAGAGGTCCATGTAAAAAAAGGCTTGGTCCCCAGAGTGGTGCTCTGAGAAATGGTGGAATCTTTAGGATCATGGGACCTAGTAGGAGAACCTTAATGCCACTGCCTTTGAAAGGAATTGTGGAACCCTGGCCTCTTCCTTCTACTTTCTCTTTTGCTCCATAGTCATGAGGTAAACAGTTTGCTACCCTTTGTGCTCTCTGACATTACCACCCAGCACATCTGCCAGAGGCCCAAAGCAATGGGTCTGTCCAATCTGCAACTAGAACATCCCAAACAGGAAATCCAAATACACCTTTTCTTTTTTTGTATATTAATTATCTCAGGTATTGTTAGAATGACAGCCTGAATAAATCAACCACGTTGTTATTATTATTATTATTATTATTATTCTGTGGTGCTGGAGATCAAACCCAGGGCCTTGAGCACTATACCCCCAATCCCTCTGATACTAAATTTTTAAAAGGCAGACTTCTCATTTTTGATACTAAATCAGTGTCACCACACACGTCTAATAAGCAAAGCACTGTAACTCAACACTCACTCCAGTAGCTCTTACACAAGACATGATGGAAAAGTCAGCCCTGCCCTTACCTTTTTTCAAAATCTTCAAGTCTCAAAATTCTCTGGTCTTGTTTCCTCAGTTACAAAATAAGGTAGTTTAATTTAAAGAGTATCATTTAAAGTCAAGAATCCTAATTTCTGGCTGGGGACAGTGGCACATGCCTATAATCTTCAGGCAGGAGCATCACAAGTTTCAGGCCAGCCTGGGCAACTTAGTGAGACCCTGTCTCAAAATAAAAACTAAAAAGGACTGAGAATGTAGCTCAGTGGTAGAGTGCTCCTGGTTCAATCCCCACTTGGGGGTACAGGGAATTCTGCTTTGAAATTCATAAATAGTAAATTTTTAGGCTAACATGCAAAATACTCAAAAGATAGAACCAGAGGTTGATCAGGAAAGCCTGTTATTTTTTCTCGAGCTAGCTTCTTTCCTTTTTTGTCACTTATCAGTCTGGTACTAATTTGTCTGTTACTCTTATCTTACCAAGTTATAAATTCCTTCAAAGAAGGAAATGTCCTTTGCAAAGAGGTGTAGGGGGATCTAAATAAAATGCAGTTGGTGTTTTGACTCTGGATACCAACTCTACATACTGAGGGATTAAAGGCATCCTTGCTTTCCATGAACGCTGACTTTCCTTTTGCCATGTTATCTCTTGGAGGCTGTAATTTACTTTCCACCTCGTCCGTGGGCCCCCATGATCAAGGGCTTTGTAACCGTGAAAGTAAAACCAGTGTCTCGTGCATTAGCGCTCCATGAACAGCTGGATTCATTCAATCCAACGAACATAGCACGGATCTGAAATTGGGAGTCTGGTAAGTTCACTTTCGTGAACATCACCTTACCATCATCAAGCATTGGGGTCAAACATGTCAGAGGGAATGAAATAAGCACCAAGTTAGCGACCTGTAGTGGGATGGGGGTGCTGCTCCGGAATTTCTACAGGTTCAAGGGCAGCAGACTGGTTGAAAGTGGGGTCGTGGGGTCCGTGGAAGTTCCTAGAAACTGCTTCTGCACCGCAAGCACACTGTCTCCACGTGCTTCGGGAGAGCAGCCAAGTTCCCCCCAACTCTTCTTCCCCGTGGCGCCATCTTGGGAGCAGGGGACCAGAGGTCCTGACTGTGGAAGGGTCGAGGAGGTCCGTCGGCGGCGGAAGCTTCTGAAGGAAGCCACGCACAGATCGACTGGCTCTGACTCGGGCTTTCTAAAGGGACAAAAACAGTCATTCCTCAGGTCCACACGGCGCAAAGACCCCACGCCTCGGTAATCCGGGTCCTAACAAAAGCGCCTGTGAAGGGTCAAGGCGCCGCACCTCCGTCCATTATTCTGAGGAAATCTGTCGAGGAGTGAGCCGCCCCACTCCGCTCAGCCCGCACCGTCCAGCTGTAAAGCACCGAGGCCGTGGGGCCAGCGAGCCACCTCCGACACCCGGCTCTGGACACCACCCTGGCCCCGCCCCCGCTGCGCACCGGGGTGTGCGCGTGCGCAGAACGCTCGCGCGGCCGCGCTGCGCAGGCGTAGTGACCATTTCCGGGATCTGTCAGCCGCTCCCTCTGGGCCTCAGTCCTCCGCCAGCGCCCGCTGGAGCCTGTTCGCGTCGACTGACCAGAGTCCGCGAATTCTCCGCTCCGAGCCCCTCCGGACCTCCCCGACCCCAGGTAAGGGGCAGCAAGGCCGAGCGTCTGACCCTGTTGGCTTCCATTGTCCCGATCTCGCCCCCGCTTTGGACCCACGGCGACGGTGAGCCGGGGGCTTAGGCCGCGGGGCCCCGAGACTTGGGGGCGGCCGGGTCTCGGAGGAGGCACCGAACCCCTGTTCTCTCTGCGTACCTCTGAGCCCCTGGCGTCCCCCGCACGTACAGATAGGTCGCTTCTCGCGATTTTCTAGTTCTGTGCCACCTCCGATGCCACATGCTGGGTCTCTGGAAACCCCATAGCCCCGTTTGCTCTCCTGCTGTGGGCATCTAGCTCAGTCTGTAAAATTGAGTTAAACGGGATGGTCTCCTCCTCATGGATCGTCACGAGGCACCATTCATCTCTTTCTCTAGAGTCTAGAATAAGTCCCTGCACGCAGAAGGCGCCCGTGGAATGTTTGCCTCCTATCTAGGGCAGCCGTCAATCCTTTAGTTATTGCAGGACCTACCCCAACTCGAGGAACATTTTCCCTCGAGTTCTTAAGATTCCCCTGCTGGAATCTCCCCCAAGTCAAAAAAAAAAAAAAAAAAATTGTGCCCTTCTCTGCGCTCTGGTTCGCTTGGTGGAACCCTTTATGTAGGGCCGCCTCAGTTCCTGCCCAGACACCGCCACTTAGTTGTGCTACCCTGGGAACATTGCTTCTCTGTACTTCGGTTTGTTCTTCTGCAATAAGAGGATTCTTAGGATTTTTCTGAGAATCAAGTGAGTTTATTTGCATAAATCGCTTAGAATAGTTTCTGGCTCAGAGTAGGTGTTCAATAAATATTAGCTGTCATTACCGTTTCTGGACATTTTGTGTCTTTCCTTCCTCTCCTCTCCCCACACCCTCTCCAGACTTGAGGAACAGAATGGTGTCAGATTTACTTATGTTTCTGGTCCCATCCTGGTACTTGCAACACTGTTGGGAACATAGTAGGCACAAAATACATTGTGATTTAGAATCTTTAATTATAAAGCCATCTGTTCTCATACTGTGGCTTTGGAGTCTTCCATTTTAACTCATTGTCCAAATTACTGAAATTATCTTAGTTCTGCCATCTTTTACAATTTTACCTACCTTTTTGGTTTTGGTAGGCCCTGGGTTTTCAACTGTCTCAAAATAAAGGAGAGGTTATCAGTCAGGAGAGTAGTATTTGCCCTGTTAGACAGTGGGTGTAATTGACTGTTTCCTACCAGGTAGTATTTAGGGACCTTGTGGGGTTCATCTGTCTCTTATAATTAGAGAAGGGGGGATCATTTGGGGAAATTAAAACTGCTGCTTTGGAGGGAGAGTGGCATTATTTTGATCTAGTTATCCAATCCTCTCCTGAAACAAATCCTGCATAAAGAAGGATTTGGTGAGACCAGAATGGGGCCTGTCTAAACATTGGGAAGGTGTGGTGACCTTGTTGGTGTACCTGATATTCCTGGGTTGGGTAATGAGAGCAATTAGAAGCTAGGTGAATCACAATCTTGAAAACTGACCCTAAACAGGGAACTGAAATTCTCATTTGTATGAATACTTTAAAGCCTCAGTGGAGTAAGGCAGTAAGTTACAGCATATGTTAACTTTCCAAGCTCCAATGGTTCTTTTAAGGATGATTCAAAAGCCTCTGAAGAAAGGAGGGAAGGGAACTAGTTTAGCAACAACTAAAACTGCTGTAATATGGACTGGGCTCTGTACTACATGCTTTCCCATGTAATCTCATTTTATCCTCCTGCCAGTAGCCCTAGGATGTCAATGGTAGATCTGCTTTACAGATGAAATAAATTAGATTCAAAGATATGAAGTAACTTGCCCAGTGTCTTATTACTAGTATGTCAAAGCAAAGATTCAAACCCACATTCCCTTGGCTCCAGAGCCCATGGCTAACCATCTATCAGAAGATAGGTAAAGAAAAGAATTTGGGAGTCCTTGGAATCATAATATGCCATAAATCTTTTTTTATCTCCCTCAGACACAATGAAAGTAGAAATCTGTTAAATTTAATATTACTACCTTTTCATATGTTCCATTTTCTCCTCTCTGATTCTATTAAGACAAAGATTTTACTTAAATATTAACCAGTTTAGAAATAATAATTTTCACCCTATGACAGAGGGTATTTTTTTTTTGGAACAAAATTCAGACTATTATGAATATCTTCTGCATTTACTGAATTTGGTAAATACAGGTATGTTTAGTTGCTGTGTTATAAATATGTCCAATGTAAGTGTTGACTTGGCTTTCAGACTCAAAATAGTCACATGAATATAAAAGAAGTACAAGTCTGGGTGTGTGTTCAAATACAGAACTCAAATGATATATCAAAATTAGAAATGCAATTTGAGAAGTAATTAGGCCATTATGTGTCTGTTTACCTCTTTTGAAGGCTTTTCAACCTTGCTTATAAAACTAAGTTGAAGAATGAGAAAGCCTTTGTGTCTGTACCTTTTCAGATAACCTGAAATATGTGTGCTGTGATTACACGTAGATATTCACATTAAATTATTAGTTTGCAGACCAATTTTATTTCAGTTAACAGAATTGCCAAATTTGGCTTTTAAATTAAATTGGCTTAATTAATTTGTTTTTGAGATGAGGTTTCCCGATGTTGTCCAGGCTGTCTCTAACTCTAGGGCCCAAACAATCCTGCCTCAGCCTCCCATGTAGCAGGGACTATGGGTGCCCACTTCCCATCTTGCTGTAAATTACTTTTAGTTAAAGAGATATTTGTGACATGTTGATGTGTTATTTTGAGTAGCTCTGAGTAAAATCTGTTGTAACAGAACAATTTGGGGGAAGCTTCAGACATCAGAAAAAAAGGAGAAAAGCATGCTGTGAGTCTCTGAAATTTTTTCTTTTATTTTTTTGGTACCAGGGATTGAACCCAAGGGCACTTAACCACTGAGACACATCCTAGCCCTTTTTATTTTTTATTTTGAGACAGGGTCTTACTAAATTGCTTAGGTCCCTCACTAAGTTGCTGAAGCTTGGTTTGAACTTGCGATCCTCTGGCCTCAGCCTCCTAAGCTGCTAGGAGTACCAGCATGCGCCACCATACCTGCCTTGAAAGTTTTTATTTTTCAAAAAGAAAATTAAATAGCCTGTTGAATTCATTAAATTTTTAAGTTTTTTCAATTAGACCCTTTTTCTTTGTGAGTTTGCTCTCTAGGACATGTAAAAGGAAATAATGACTTAAATATCTTGCTCTTAGAATGCAATGTGAAACACTGATATTTCTCTGGCAGTTCAGGATACTAGATGCTTTTTATTTAAGGGTGCACTTATTTTTTCACTTTTGGGTTCCTTTGGCAGTATTTCCTAGTGGCAGTATTTCTCTGTTTTTGACTGATATAATTTCTTAGTTGAACTTTCATTGTTCCATTCCCGACCCTCTGGTGGCTCTTCCATTTGTTTTCTTCTTGCATCAGAGTGCCTCCTTCACATTTCAGTCTCCACCTGAGCCAACATGACCTAAGTGTGTTGAAACTTCAGGTTGTAATGAGAGTGCCTCTTAGAAATGCCAGAGCTGGGGAAAGGGGAAGATTGGTTGCTGTTTTGGGAAATTTCCCCAAATTGAGGTAAATTGAGGTATCTAAATTTGGACAACTATAAAATAGAGAATTCTACTTGATTTAAAAAATGTATTTTTAGTGGGGCTGGGACTGTAGCTCAGTGGTAGAGCCTCCCACATGCAGGGCACTGGGTTCGATCCTCAGCATCACATAAAAATAAAATTAAAAAAATCATGTCCATCTACCACTAAAAATTTTTTTTCTTATTTTTAGTGGCAGATGGACACAATACCTTTATTTTATTTTTATGTGGTCCTGAGGATCGAACCCATTGGCAGATATGTGTGGGGCAAGCGCTCTACCACTGAGCCACAACCCCAGCCCTTGCTTTTTAATTTAATGATATTTTTCATATTTCTGTTTTTCATCTAGTTATAGTAAGATGTTAAAGAGTAATATCACAAACACCTGCATAATCTTTGCCTGGATTTACAGTTGTAATAGTTTTTTGTCACATTCACATTTTCTATATTTTCTGGCCCAGGCAATCGAAAATAATCAAATGCTGTGGCACACACCTGTAACCCCAGCAACTAGGGAGGCTGAGGCAGGAGGATGGAATCTTTGCTGCCCATATAGTTCAGTGGTACATTGCTTCTGGATTCAATTCCCAGAAGAAGGATAGAAAAGAAAGAGAGAGAGAGAGAGAGAAAGAGAAGAAGAGAGGAAGGAAGAAGGAATAGGAAGAGGGAGGGGGGAAATTACAGAAGACATCGTGACATTTCATCCCTAAACATTTCATTATCTTTATCCCCTAAACACTAAGACGTGTTCCCACCTAATGGCAGTACAATTATCATGGCTAGGAAAATAAAAATAAGTCCAGGTTATTATGTAATATCTAGTTCAAATTCAAGGTTTCCTTGTACAATGTATGTCTTAGGTTATTTTAAAACACAAAGATTATAATCAGCTTCATTTACGGAATTTGGCTTTCATAGCTTTTTTAAACCTGGAACAGTTCCTCTCCCATGGTGGCTTTTTTGTAGTCCAGGTCACTTATTCTCTAGAAGGGCACACATCTACTTTTAACTGTTTTATTTCTTCATTGTGTTGCTTAGCTAATTCTTGTTCCCTTTATTTCTTGTGAAGCAAAAATTAGATCTGGATCTTGATTGGATTTAGAGTAAACGTGTTTGGCATAATTACTTCAGAGGTGGTTGACTATTCCAAGGTTTCTCTGGGATAGTCCTGTAACCTATTGTCACATCATAATTATTAATAGTGCCCCTTTTGCTCTCAGAAGTCGTCTGGTCTGGATGATAAATTTGTTGCTATTTATAAATGATGATGTGCACTTTCACATTGCCTCCCTTCAAGAGGCCCATCTGGTTGGACTGTTCCACTATCCGTGACAAGAAGTTCAATCACTTGGTCAAGATGGTGACTGTCAGATTTCTTTATTATAAAGTACTGTGTGGGATGATAATTTGAGATACTGTGAATATCCTGTACCCAGTCTTTAATCAATGGTTTGAAAACTCATTGATAACCCTGTCAGAATAAATTCTGTACATGTTCTCTCTCCCGCCCTCCCTCTCCTCTCTCTCTCTCTCTCTCTCTCTCTTTTATTGGGGATTGAACCCAGGGGTGCTTAACCACTAAGCTACATCCCCAGCCCTTTTAAAATATATTTTTTTAAAAAATATTTTATTTGATACAGAGTCTTGCTGAGTTATCTTAGGGCCTTGCTAAGTTGCTGAGGCTGGTTTTGAACTCACTATTCTCCTATCTCAGCCTTCCTAGCCTCTGGGATTACAGACCTGAACCACTGTGCCCAGCAGAATAAATTCTGTATTGTTGTTTGTAGTGCTTGTTCTATTTATTTATTTGTGATGTTGGGAATTGAACCCAGAAATGCCCTACCATTGAGCTATACCCCAGCCTTTTTTACCTTTTGTTTTGTTGAGATGAGGCCTCACTAGGTTCCTGAGGCTGGCTTCAGACTTGGAATTCTCCTGCTTCAACCTCCCAAGTATCTGGGATTACAGGAGACTACCACCACACCCAGTGATAGTTCTTTTTAAGTGATTAACTTGTGACATTGAGATTGAGACCTTTTTTTTTTTTTATTTTATTCATTATTTTTGGGAACTTTTTAAAAGATAGTACAGTGTTTTTTTTATCTCCAAACATTTCATGATCCTCAGAAAACTTAAATATCAGTCGCCTGCCATTTTAAGTGCTTTATTTCTGTTGTTCATTGCAGCTTTCTATCCTCCGAAAACACTAAGAATAATGTCCCTGCATCAGTTTTTACTAGAGCCAATCACCTGTCATGCCTGGAACAGGGATCGTACCCGTAAGTATACTATTAACATTCTTCTTTATTTTGTCGCCTTTGATATATTTCAGATTTATAAATTTCTAAGATTCACATATAAGTGTACAATCCTGTGGTTTTCAGTGCATTCATAGAGTTATAAAGCAATCATCACTATCTAATTTAGAATATAGACTGAACATCTCTAATATGAAAATCCAAAATCGAAGTGCTCAGAATTCTACAACTTTTTGTCATCTGTATGACACTCAAAAATTTTTGGATTTTACATTTTTTTCATTAAGGCTAGCCAGTTAAGTCTGTGGAAATAATCCAAAATCCAAAAAATCATGCAATCTGAAACACCTCTGGTCCCACCATTTTGGCTAAGGGATATTCACCCTGTATTAAGAAACTCTGGGGGCTGAGGTTATGGCTCAGTGGTAGAGCACTTGCCTAGCGTGTGTGAGGCACTGGGTTCAATTCTCAGCACAACATAAATACATGAACAAAAGGTTTAAAAAGAAAAGAAAAGAAGAAACTGCACCCATAGTATTCACTCTCAGTTTTCCCCCAAATCCCTCAGTCCTGGGCAACCACTAATTTATTCTTTATCCCTGTGGATTTGCCTATTCTGATCATTTTGTTTAAATAACATCATCAAATATTTGACTTTTTGTGACTGGCTTCTTTCGCTAGCATGATTTTTTGGTTTTGGTTTTGGTTTTTTTTGGATCCGGGAATTGAACTCAGGAAAACTGGGCTACTAAGCCACATCCCCAGCCCTATTTTGTATTTTATTTAGAGACAGGGTCTCACTGAGTTGCTTAGCACCTTGCCCTTGCTGAGGCTGGTTTTGAACTCTCGATCCTCCTGCCTCAGCCTCCCGAGCCGCTGGGATTACAGGCTTGCACCACTGCGCCCAGCTCACTAACGTGATTTTTTAAAAAATTTTTATTGGTGCATAATATATTATACAGTTTGGTGGGTGTCACTGTAGCATATCCGTACATGCACAAAACATAATTTGATCAATTTAATTCCCCAATACCTCCCCTTGCCCTTCCCTCCTCCCTCCCCCTAACTCCTTTTCTCTACCCTGTTCTCTCTGCTATCTTCATGAGGTACCTTTTTTCACTGTTTTCTCCATAGCTTCCACATATGAGAGAAAACATATGACCCTTGACTTGTAAGTCTGGTTAATTTCACTTGCATGATGCTTTCCACTTCTGTCTATTTTCCTGAAAATGACATAACGTCGTTCTTCTTTATGGCTGAATAAAACTCCATTGTGTATACATACCACGTTTTCTTTACCCATTCATCTGTTGGTGGATACCTAGGGTGGTTCTGTGACTTGGCTATTATGAATTGTGCTGCTGTTAACATGGGTATACATGTATCGCTATAGTATGCTATACTAGCTAGGCTTTGGGGTTGATATCAAGAAATGGTATAGTTGGATCGTATGATGGTTCTATTCCTTGTCTTTTGAGGAACCTCCATACTGATTTCCATAGTGGCTATTCTAAATTATATTCCTACCAACAGTATATAAAAGTTTCTTTCCCCCCTGAATCCTTGCCAGCATTTACTGTTATTAGTATTTTTTATGCTATTCTAACAGGAGTGAGATGGAATCTTAATGTAGTTTTGATTTGCATTTCCCTGATAGCTAGAAATGTTGAATACTTTTTCATATAATTGTTGGCCATTTGAGCTTAGTTTGAGAAGTATCTGTTTAGTTCATTCACCCATTTATTGAATGGGTAATTTGGGTTTTTCTGGCATTGAGTTTTTCAGTTCTTTGTATATTCTATATTTTAATCCTCTGGCTGAAGGAAGAGTGGTTGGCAAAGGTTTTTCTCCATTCTATAGATTCTCTCTTCATGCTGTTAATTGTTTCCTTTACTGTACAGAAGCTTTTTAGTCTGATGTCAGCCCATTTACTGATTCTTGATTTTTTTTCTAACTATAGGAGTCCTACTGAGGAAGTTGATGTCTACTCCTGCACTTAAGGTGTTTCCACTATATTCTCTCCTAAAAGTTGTGAAGTTTCTAGTTTTACTCTCATGTCTTTGATCCATTTTGAGTTGACTTTTGTGTAGAATAAGAGATAGGAATCTGTTTTCATTCTTTACATGTAGGTATCCTGTTTTCCCAGCACCTTTTGTTTTTAGGCTGTCTTTTTTCCAACATAAGTTTCCAGCACCTTTGTCAAGAATCAGATGAATGTAGCCATATGAGTTTTTCTTTGTGTTTTCTAGTCTATTCCATTGATCTACATGTCTATTTTTATGCTAGTACCAAGCTGGTTTTGTTACTTCTGCTCTGTAGTATAATTTGAAGTTGGGTATTGTGGTGCCTCCTGCATCATTCTTCTTGCTCAGAATTGCTTTGGGTATTCTGGGTTTCTTGTTCTTCCAAATGAATTTAAGGAGATGATCATATGATTTTTGTCCTTGATTCTGTTGATGTGGTGTTTTATGTTTGTTTATTTGCACATGTTGAACCATCCTTGCATTCCTGGAATGAAATCAACTTCATCATGGTATATAATCATTGTGATGTTTTTGAATCCAATTTGATAATATTTTATTAAGGATTCTTATATCTATGTTCATCAAGGATATTGGCCTATAGTTTTCTTTCCTTGATGTGTCTGTACCTGGTGTTCATATCAGGATGATACTGGCTTGCTAGAATGAGTTTGGAAGTATTCTCTCCCCTTTATTTCCTGGAATAATTTGAGGAGTATTGGCATTAGTTCTTTGAACATCTAGTAGAACTTAGCTATGTCTGGTCCTGGGTTTTTCTTTGTTGGAAGACTTTTTATTATTGCTTTAATCACATTGCTTACTATTGGTCTGTTTAGGTCTCCTCTCTCCTCTTCAGTTTTGGAGGTAATATTTGTCTAGGAATTTATCCATTTCTTCTAGTTTTTCTAATTTATTGGAATATAAGTTTTCAAAATAGTCCCTAATGGTCCTCTGCATTTCAGTGGTGTCTGTTGGAATATCTATTTTCTCTCTCTGTTTTGGTTGGTTTGGCTACAGATTTATCCATCTAATTTATCTTCTCAAGAACCAACTCTTCGATTCATTGAGCCTCTGTATTGTTCTTTTAGTCTCTATTTCATTAATTTCAACTCTGATCTTTATTATTTCTTTTTATTTTATTTTATTTTTTTATTTTTATTTATTTATTTATTTATTTTTGGCAGTGCTGGGGATTGAACCCAGGACCTTGTGATTGTGAGGCAGGCACTCTTATCAACTGAGCTATATCCTCAGTCCCCTATTTCTTTCTTTCTACTGTTTTGGGGAATGGTTTATTCTTGTTCTTCTAAAACCTTGAGATACATCATTAGGTTATTCACTTGGAATCTTTCTGATATTTTTATGTAAGTACTGTTAGCTATAAATGTAAACTTTTCTCTTGGAACTGGCTTCACTACCTGACATAGTGGTGCATGCCTATAATCCCGGCTACTCAGGAGGCTGAGGCCAGAAGATTGCAAGATCAAGGCCAGCCTTGGCAGTGAGACCCTGTCTCCAAATAAAAGGAAACAGATAAATAAAGAGCTGGGGATGTAGCTTAGTGATGAAGCACCCAAGTTCAATCCTTAGTAATGCAAAAAAACAAACAAAACACCTGCCTTTGCTCTGCCCCAGAGGTTTTGGTAGTTATATTTTTATTCTCATTCAATTTTAAGAATTTTTAAATTTCTCCTTTGCTTTCTTCAGTGGCCCACTTAACATTCAAGAGTGTATTGTTCAATTACCATGTGTTGTATTGTTTCTATAGTTTTCTTACTGATGATTTCTAATTTCGTTCCATTATGATCTGATAGATGCAAGGAATTATTTCAGCTTTTTGTGTTTGCTAAGACTTGCTTTGTGGCCTAAAACATATTTTGGAGGACGTTCCATGCACAGCTGAAAAGAAAATGAATTCAGCTATTGTTGGACGAAATATTCTATACTTGTCTGTTAAGTCTATTATTTGATTTATAGTGTGGTATAAATCTGAGGTATCTTTGTTGATTTTATGTCTAGATGACCTATTAGTGAAAGAAGCATATTGAAATCACCAAGTATTATGTTTGGGACCTTGCTAACTTTATGTTGAGTAGTATTTGTTTTATGTCATTAGGTGCACTGGTGTTTGAGGCATAAATATTTACTGTTATATCTTCTTGGATTGTTCCCTTTTATCAATATGTAGTGTCCTTCTTTGTCTTTTCTAATTTTGGCTTGAAGTTGGCTTTGTCTGATGTGAGAGTAACTACTGCTTGCTTTCAGGTTCCATTTGCATGGAATATTATTTTCCATTCTTTCATTTTCAGCATATGGATGTCTTTATCTACAAGATTTGTGTGTGTGTGTGTGTGTGTGTGTGTGTGTGTACTGGGGATTGAACCTAGGGGCACTTCGCCACTGAGCTACATCCTAGCCCTTTTTATTTTTGAGGTGAGAGGCTATATGTCATTTCCTGTCATTTTAATTTATTGCTGTAATGTTTGTTTCAATACAAATTCTCAGTTGCTTTTCTCTCCCCCAACCCCTGAGTATTGGGTGTTGAACTCAGAGATGCTTTACCACTGATCTACATCCCCAGTCTTTTAAAAATATTTGTTATTTTGAGACAGTCTTACTAAGTTGCTGAGGGTCTCATTAAGTCCCTGAGGCTGGCCTCAAACTTGTGTTCCTCCTGCCCCAGTCTCCTGAGTAGCTGCAATTCCTAGCTGCTTATCTATTCTTCTAAGTGAGATTTTTTTCTTTCTCAGGCTCTCTTGGTTGTTTTTATCTTCTTATGCATGTAAAAATCCTTTAAGAATCTTCTGCAGTGCTGGCTAAGTGGTCATGAATTCCTTTAGTTCATGCTTATGCTGGAAAGTTTTTATATTTTTTTTATTTTGAATGATAGCTTTGCTGGATATAGCAATCTGGATTTGGTAGTTTCTGATAAGGAATCTAATGTTATTTTGATTGATTTTTCTCTAAGTGTAACTTTGGGGTTTTTGTTTTAGTTTGGTTTTTGTAGCTTTAATTTCTTCTTTGATCTTTATTTTTGGCATTTTAATTACAGTGTGATGTGAGGAGTTCCTTTGCTTGTCTTGTCTAGTTATGGTTTTACATACTTCCAGTATCTGAATGTCCATCCTGTTCCCAAGGTTTGGAAATTTTTCTACTATTATTTCCCTAAATAGATTATCAATGCCATTAACTTGTATCTCTGGTTCTTCCTCAATACTTGATCTTATCTTTTGGTGAGACTTTCCACTGAGTTTTTTTACTTGGTTAATTGAGTTTTTCCTTTTCAGAATTTCTGGTTCTTTTTCAGGATCTCTCTCCCTCTCTTTATTGAAATGCTATTTTATGTTTTGTACTTTCTTCCAGAGCTCATTCCTTAGATCTTCTTTTAATTCATTGATCATTTTAACAATCAATCTTTTAAAGTCTTTGCCCAGCATTTCCACTTCTGTGATATCTATGATTTAAGTTATTGGAGAATTATGGACTTTTGGAGGCAGCTAATTTGCCTTTTTCCCCCCTTGTCTTTCTATATTTACATTTGCCCATCTGCTGGCATGGATCTCTTTTCCACTGTTACATGAGGATCTCTTTAGTGTGCTTCATTCTCTTTACTGTGTCCTGAACCAAGGGTATATCTCCATGTTAAAGCACCTACTCAGTGTGTTACAGTTCTGTGATCAATCCCTGGCACACTTTGAAAGGAAAGATGATCACCAGTAACTGCAACTACTTGAAAGCATGTATACAAATAAGCCATAAAAATGTACTTTAAAATGTTTTCTATAATTCCACTGGTCCAGAAGTGGAAAAGGGGAGTTATATCCTATAATAGACTGAAAATTAGTTTTTAAATAAAGTATAATTGATATTATACTATATGGGACATAAAGAAGCATAAAAGGTACAAGAAAAAAGATAAAAATAGGGAGGCATGAGGGAAAAGAGACAGGAAGTAAAAGCAAGGAGAAAAAAAAGAGGAGAGTACAGAAAAAGAGAAAGAAGAAAAAGATAATTAATAAATCCAGTTAACACATTATCTCATTTAAAAAAAGAAAAATGAACAGGAGTGGGAGGGAAAGGAGAGACCAAAGGAGAAAAAGTGATGAGAAGAGAGGGAGATGGTATAGAAAAGAGGAAGAAGAAAAAGAAAGATGGAACAAATAAGTCCAACTCACACATTACCACATTTAAAAAAGCCATATATGCGGGGGGCACAATCCATAATCCAGCTATTCAGGAGTATGAGACAGCAAGATCATAAGTTCCAGGTTAGCATTAGCAATGCACTGAGACCCCATCTCAAAACAGATAAAAAGAGTTGGGGATGTCGCTTGGTGGCAGAGCACTCCTGGGTTCAGTCCCCAGCACTGGGGGGGGGAAAAAAAACCCTGAAAAGAAGAAGTAGGGGGAAGGGAGACAGAAAAGGAAGCAGCTGAACATGTGCAGTGCCCACATCCCAGTGCCATTGTCCCAGCACCATGTGTTGAAGACTGCGATCTTGGCACCTTGGTTGAAAATCAATGATGCAAATATGAAAGTTTATGTCTGGACTGTCAATTCCATTGATCTTTGTATTTATCCTACTGTAACTCTGCAGGAAGTTCCAAGTTTGTTCTTTTTCAAGATTGCTTTAGTTATTCTGTGTCCCTTGCATTTCCACATGTATTTTGGGATCGTTCATTTTTGTTAAGAAAACAGCTGAGATTTTGATAGGGATTGCTTTGAACCTATAAATTTACTATCTTTTTAAAGCATTTCAGGTATCATTCACTCTCATTTTTAAATAAATCTTGGTACATGAGCAAGGTTCACTCCAAATTATTGCTGGGTGAGGGGAAGATCCAATAAGAGCATTTGATTGGGTACTTGCACAGGTGTAACCTGCAGGAAAGTGAATCCAGAGCTGCTTCAGAGCTGAACTACATATATCTTCTGTAAAAGAAGATACTTTCTCATCTAAAAATAGGTTTTTGGAATATTTCAAATTATTGTTAATACAGATCCAAATTTTAATGACATTATAATTTGAAAGTTGTAACACTATCTAGATTTCAATTTGGATTTGGCTTTTGAAAACTCTGTGCCTTATAAAAATTTGGAGAAATATATAGCTAGTTTCCAGAAAACACTAAAAAGTCTTAGGATTTTAAATAGATTTAAATATTTACCTAGTTCCATAGTGTCATCTGTAAGGTAGATATAGCTTTCCTAAGGAGGAGAAGAAAGTGATTATATAGATGGGGAAAAACTATAGATCCTAATTTTAAGAATCAGTGTTTAAGAAGAAAAAGAATGTATGAACTAGGAAGAAAAATGTACATAAATGCCAGTAAGAGTTTTTGGTGTTTTTTTTTTTTTTTTTTTTTGGAACCGGGGATTGAACCCAGGGGCACTGGGCCACTAAGCCACATCCCCAGCCCTATTTTGTATTTTATTTAGAGACAGGGTCTCACTGAGTTGCTTAGGGCCTTGCTAAATTGCTGAGGCTGGCTTTGAACTCACAATCCTCCTGCCTCAGCCTCCCAAGTGCTGGGATTACAGGCGTGCACCACCGTGCCCAGCGACATCTCTTTTTTTGTTTTGGGGGTATCGTTTGTTTGTTTTAGTGACAATTTCAAGATCAGGCATTAACAATTATACTGTCTTATTTCCCCAGAGATTGCCCTTAGCCCCAATAATCACGAAGTGCACATCTATAAGAAAAACGGAAGCCAGTGGGTGAAAGCTCATGAACTCAAGGAGCACAATGGACACATCACAGGTAAATGAAGGTGGCTGCAGACTTAACATGGTATTTCCAAGTTAAGCTTCTGTTTAAATGAAGAACCTAATAAAGTAAGTGGCCATAACATTTAAAACTATGCAATATTTACTGCATTTTTTTCTTTTTATTTTGAGAAAATATCATACTATTTCCCCCAGTTGTTAAGTGCTTGTTGTGGCCCAGCTAGTACACAGTAGCTGCTAACTAGTGTATACTCCTAACTTATTCAACTCTGATCAGGAGATGAGACATGAATGCCAAAAGTATATCACGGCAAAAGGTAGACACTGTGAAAACATAAGCCATTCTGTTCCCAAGTGTCGAAGGATGCAGTGTCTTCCAAAATTTTCCTTGTGTTGTTTTTGGGTGAAAGAAGACTTTCCAAAATATTGAAAAGAGTAGTATATCAAACACCCATCTCAAATTATCTGCCATCGTAACTAACAACATTTTTCCTATATCAGAAAACACTCTTTTTCTTATATCAAGAAACTTAAGGAAAAAAAGGGTATAAAATAAGGAATATTATCCCAGATATTGGTAAAGTCCCTCTCACCAATAGTCCTTTTCCTTTTTTTTTTTTTTTTTTTTTTTTGTTACTGGGGATTGAACCCAGGGGCACTCAACCACTGAGCCTTATCCCCAGCCCCATTTTGTATTTTATTTAGAGACAGGGTCTCACTGAGTTGCTTAGGGCCTTGCTAAGTTGCTGAAGCTGGCTTTGAACTCGCAATCCTCCTGTCTCAGCCTCCTAAGTGCTGGGATTACAGGCGTGCACCACCGCACCCGGCTACCAATAGTCCTTTTCTATTCCTTCAAAAGACTGTAATTTGCAATGCATCACCCTAGTGTTTTGGTTTAGTTTTTTGGTACTGGGAATTGAACCCAGGGGCACTTTTACCACTGAGCTACATCCCCAGCCCTTTTCATTTTTTATTTTGAGACAAGATCTTGCTAAGTTGCTGAGGGTTGCTTCGAACTTATGATCTTCCTTCCTCAGCCTTCCTAGTTACTGGGATTGCAGGTGTGCACACCTGCACCTGCATCCTGGATAATTTTTAATATTTTATATATCTTTTTACATACTTGTAAGCAATCTTTGGTACTATCAGCTAGTTTTTAAATTCTACATAAGTGACATCTAATTCGTCTCCTGCAGCTTGCTTTTGTATTTGACATTATTTCTGAGATGAATCTGTGTTGGTGTGTCTAGATCAGGTTTCTTCCTTTTGACTTCTAGTTAGCATTTCATACCTCATTTATTTACTCTTTTCCTCTCTTAAAGGACCTTTAGGTTGTTTCCAGTTTTTCCTTATTATAGTGAAGCACTAAATCAAGCATCCCTATATAGATCTCTTCAAACATGGGTGTGAATGTGAGTGGATGGCACACTTGTTATACGATGGGGGAAGTAGGCTTAGCATATTTCAGATCATAGTAGCCATCTGAGTTTGTTTTTTGTGATTTTTCTGATTTCTATCTCTGATCATTTTTCCACTGAGTTTTTTGTTTGTTTGTTTGTTTGTTTGTTTGTTTCTTGTTGAGTTGTAGAAGACTGGATTTATACCATTTGGGCAGGTTTGAGAATATATACTTTTTGTCTTTGACAAAAGCTATTAATGAATAGATGGATAGATGTGGCAAGCACAGTTGTTTTGTTTTTGGTACTGGGGATTGAATACAGGAGCATTCCACTGCTGAGCTATATCCCCAGCTCTTTTAATTTTATTTGGAGACAGGGTCTTTACCCAGGCTGGCCTCAAACTTGTGACTCCCCTACCTCACCCCCCTACATAGCTGGGATTACAGGCATGCACCACCATGCCCTACTTAGGAAACCAAATTTAGATATCAAATTTCAGGAGAATTTATTACTTTGTTAAGTCAAATCAGGCTATTTAAAACAAAAAACATATTCACTTTCTGGATTTTTCCAAGAGAATTTTTGTTCTTTGATCTTTATTATCATAGTTTCTTTCTTATCCTATTTCCTGGCAGAGTAATTGACTTGCTTTAAACAATTCGGCCAAGCAGATCAAAACTGATTTTCAGGTTGGGGATGTAGCTCAGTGGTAGAGCTGTTGGGCTAGCATGCACAAGGCCCTGGGTTTGATTACCAACACCACAAAAAATGAAGGGAGGGAGAGAGGATGGAAGCATTCTCCACAACTTTTCAGGTACAAATTTCTCACTGCCATCTTGGCTTTTCCCTGTCTTCAAAATGACATTTGCATTTCAGCAGTAATTTTTTTTCCTCTTAGTTGAAACTAAAAACACTGATTAGTTTAAAAATATCCTTGCCCAAATCAGAGAAAAACTTACCATGTATTTGACATTCTCCATTCTTCAAAAGTTGTCCAGCATTCCCCAGGAAAAACTCAGTACCACCCTTCTTGCTTTTACCAGAGATTTGTTTGTGGTGCTCTGTGCACCAGAAGCTAAGCATGTCACCAAAGTAGCACCAAAGATATCATTTCTATTTATGTTACTGTTGCTTTCCCACGACCTGGTTTCTGTTAGGTTTGGCCTATTTTGCTTAAATTCCTTTGCCAATGGCTTTATGACCTATGAATAAGGACTCTCATATCTTAAACTGGAATTTTAGAATTAAGAAGTACTTTTAAGTAAGCAAAGGCTAAGAAGAGGGCTGGAGATGTAACTCAGTGGTAGAGCACTTGTCTAGCATAAGCAAGGGTTGAATCCCCAGTACCATTAAAAAAAAAAAGAAAAGAAAAAAGACTAAGATGAAAGGCCCCCCAAAATAGCCAAAAGTGTGAAATAAATGTTCTTTTCCTCCCCACTTTTCTTTGGGGTCCTTCGAACTTGGACCTGTTTTCCTTCTACATATTCAAACACCATTTCATAGATCTGAAACAACTGTTGTTGGAAAAATCTAAATATAGCCGGACGTGGTGGCGCCCGCCTGTAATCCCAGCAACTCAGGAGGCTGAGGCAGGAGGATCGCGAGTTCAATGCCAGCCTCAGCAACTTAGTGAGGCCCTAAGCAGCTCAGTGAGACCCTGTCTCTAAATAAAACACAAAATAGGGCTGGGGATGTGGCTCAGTGGCCGAGTGTCCCTGAGTTCAATTCCCCGTTCTAAAAAAAAAAAAAATCTATAATTCTGTGACAGGAGACCAAGGATCAGACATTTTCTCAGAAAGATAGTAACTGCAGGGAGAAAAAAAAGAAAAGAAGATCTAAACTATTCTAGAAGAAAAGACTAGTATTGCAGACAGCAGGAGTATGGCCAAGATCAAAGGGATAGCAGAATTCTAGAGTTTCTTCCTCTGAGTTTATTCTTTTGCATTAAATACTTGAATGAGCCCACTTTTACAGAAACATTTTAATATGGAAAATCTTAAACAGATAAAAAATAAAATTGTATAATGAGCCCCTAATACTCATCACCCAGATGAAACAGTGAACAACTCACAGCCAATCCTGTTCTTTTGAACTCACTTTCTCCATGACTTTGCTATTTTTGAAGCACATTCTAGACATTTTATCATTGCATATTTCAATAAATATCTCTAAAAGATAAGGATTCTTCTTTTAAACCATAGCCAATGATTGTTTAATAATGACCAATAACTTTCTTTTCCTTTTTGCTGCTGAGATTGAACCCAGGGCCTCAAACATGGCAAGCACTCATTCTACCACTGAGCTACACCCACATCTGTTACCTGTAACTTTTGACATCCAAATAAGGTTACACACATGATTGTGATTATTTGATATATTTCTTAAGTCTCTGTTATAGGTTCTCTTCTTCTTTCTTTTGCAATTTATTTGTTTAAAAAATTAAGAAATTGCTGGGCATGGTGGTACACACCTATAATCCCAGCAGCTCAGGAGGCTGAGGCAGGAGGATTGCAAGGTCAAAGCCAGCCTCAGCAACTTAGCGAGTGCTAAGCAATTCAGTGAGACCCTGTCTCTAAATAAAATAGACATGGTTCAGTGGTTAAGTGCCCCTGAGTACCAAAAAAGAAAAAATTAAGAAATTGATTTGTTTGTTCTGTTGCCTTTCCCAAACCTAGATTTCCTGATTATAGGCACATGATGTTTTACATATCCCCTTGTCCTCTATATTTCCTACAAATTGTAGCTGAAGTTAGATTAAAAGTAAGAAAAAAATCAAATAAAATTCCTTCTCAAATACAGCATCACAAAACCATAAAATTTTTTTCTAAAATCTATAATTTATGGCTTCATAAGATATGAACTTGATCTTTTCATCTGTAGGTCTACTGACTTTGAGTCTCTAAGAAACAAGACTGAAATTATAACAAGTATTCTCCTGACACATCCTTCAGATATTCCTACTTCATTAACCAAAAAATTCTAATATTATCTATTTTAACGGATGATTTAGGAAATCATGATATGATCAGTGTTCTGAAGTAATGTAAATTGTTTTTAAAAATAATTTTTGTGTTGCCGGGCGCGGTGGCGCACGCCTGTAATCCAAGTGACTTGGGAGGCTGAGTCAGGAGGATCACGAGTTCAAAGCCAGCCTCAGCAACTTAGCGAGGCCCTAAGCAACTCAGTGAGACCCTGTCTCTAAATAAAATACAAAACAGGGTTGGGGATGTGGCTCAGTGGCCAAGTGTCACTGAGTTCAATCCCTGGTTCCAAAAAAAAAAAAAGAAAAAAATTTTTGTCATGATAGTCATCCCATTTTGAAGCAGACATGTGTATAGACATAAAGAATAGGGGCAGGGCTTTCCTGAGATTCCGCATGTTGCTTTGTGATGTTTGTCTTCGAATAATGTATAGGTATCACTTTGGGGGTTAAAAATAATAACTAAGCCAAGCGAGGTGGCACATACTCCAGCTACTCAGGAGACCAAGGCAGGAGGATCACAAGTTCTCTGCCAGCCTCAGTAACTTAGTGAGACCTTGTCTTAAAATAAAAATTAAAAAGGGCTGGGGATGTAACTCAGTGGTAGATGGTCCCTGGGTTCAATCCCCAATAATTTAAAAAAAAAATACAAAAACTAATAGAGAGGACTGCAAAATTATCCTATAGTGAATGGATTTAAAGTCTAAAATACACAAAACTTAGAAAATAGGGCCCATATTTTCTTTTTCCTTTCTTTCTTTCTTTTTTTTTTTTTTTTTTTCTATACTAGGGATTGAACCCAGGGGTACTTAACCACTGAGCCACATCCCCAGCCCTTTTTATTTTGTATTTTGAGACAGGATTTCTCTAAGTTGCTGAGGTTGGCCTTGAACTTGTGATTCTCCTGCCTCAGTCTCCCAGACACTGGGATTACAGGTGTGTACCACCATGCCCGGCTCCCATATTTCTCATAAGTGATACAAATAATTGAGCTAAATGGTCATGTAGGCAAGTGAATGAAGGAACTCCGGCAGACTACAAAAGTCACTGTGATTTATGATTAATTTAGGCTTTGATTTATATAATATATTTTAAAAATTTGGGGGGGGTACCGGGGATTGAACTCAGGGTCACTTAACCACTGAGCCACATCCCCAGCCCTATTTTGTATTTTATTTTGAGACAGGGTCTCACTGAGTTGCTTAGCTCCTCAGTTTTGCTGAGGCTGGCTTTGAACTCATGATCCTCCTGCCTCAGCCTCCAGAGCCACTGGGATTATAGTGTGCGCCACCACACTTGGTCATAATGAAAATTTATTAGTACTATTTCTGTACTTTACATTGTGAACTTACATTTATAGAAAATACCCCATCAACAAATAAAAAATGATGGAGTCATAGTAAATTTTGCTCTTGGTGTGTAACAAGCTTATTTTGACTTTAGGATCCTTCACAGTGTTACCCGATAAGTAGAATTCTGTTCCAATAAAAGCCTTATATTTATATACATATTTAGATACTTTCCTAGTTTAAATGTAAAGAAACTTAGGGAGTCTTTGACAGAACCTGCTTCATGTAGAAAAGGTATTCAGAGCTCACTCAGTGAGTGAGCATGTACCTAGCCCTGGGTTCAGTCTCTAACACCAAAGAAAGAAAGATAAGTAGACGGATAGATGTATTTAGGTTAGTTTATCTGGCAGTGACCTTCAGAAGAATATATAGTGAATCACAATTTGTATTTTTTCCTCTTTATACTAAGGATTATTTTTTTTACCCTGTGTGCTGTTTTAGTTCAGTGCCGTGTAGCAGAATATCAGTTAATATAATGGAATGAGGTCTGTTAATGAATAAAGTTACTTTTATATCAAAAAAATCTAATAAGGGGAAAAGTAAAAGGTAATGGATCTTCAGATCTTTAGGTTGGGTGGAAAGAATACCCTGGCTGGTTTTTTAATATTGCAATGGTTTTGCAATATTAAAGTAGCAGCTCTTGTCCCACTTGACCTCATGGGGGAGTCCTGAGTCCCAGACACTTCACAGAAAAAAAAAAAGACAAAAAACCTTACCTTTGTGCCAGATGGTGATCAGGGCCATATGGGGGAAGCTACCAAGCCCACATCTGGCCCTGCTTTGGCCAATACTCACCCACCAGTTTTAGTCACTGATCAAAGCAGATGACCCACATCTCATTTGCAGGTATTGACTGGGCTCCCAAGAGTGACCGCATCGTCACTTGCGGGGCCGACCGCAATGCCTATGTCTGGAGTCAGAAAGATGGCGTCTGGAAGCCGACCCTGGTGATCCTGAGGATCAATCGCGCAGCCACTTTTGTGAAATGGTCCCCTCTAGAGAACAAATTTGCTGTGGGAAGTGGAGCACGACTCATTTCCGTTTGCTACTTTGAGTCTGAAAATGACTGGTGAGCAACATCAGATTCTCTGTAGAATTGACACTTGGACCGCTGGGTTCTTGGTGACGACGGGAGGCACAGAGGGAGGTCTTAGCTGCAGCCCCAGGTCTCCTCATCTGGAGATTGTAGGTTTTTTCCTTTCTGAATTTCTCCACTCTCTCTGAGCATTTCTTCTTCTCATGTGTACCATGAGTCAAATCTCACATCTTTCTCTTGTTAATGTAGAGCCATTGTTTCCAAGTTCTGATCTCCTGACTTTTTTGTTCTGCCACATGCCTCTATGGTCCTCACTCTGTACTGCCCAAATTGTTGTTTTCTTACTCTGATGTATAAATCATAAACTTGAAAAAGTTTGAGAGTGCCCTGAGGAATAATATTTTTTTCCTTACCATATCCATTCACTTAAAATATCTAGGATTCCTGAAGCTAGCAGCATTCTCCTTTCTTTTAATCTTATTTGCTAACCGAATCTGGGTCTTGGTATAATATTTTACTTGTTTATGCCATTGGCATAAAAATTCACCAGAATATTTGAAGTGTAATCAGGTTGTTGTGCTTTTTTTATATATATATAAATTTCCTGTGGGTAAGCCAGTTAAAAACAATTTAGTTTTATGGCTAAATAACTTATTTTAACTACTCCTTTCTGCTAATTTTAATAAGAAAACTATCTACCTGGCATGCCTTCAGGATGGGTGGTAAATATCCTTCAACATCAATTATCCTTTAGTATGAACCTGGCAGTGTTTGTGTTTCTACTAAAAATAGCAGAGTACACATTACTCTTTGTAGTGGAACTGTTTGTGTTCTGCTGAAACAGTGAAAGGAACAGATTATCATGTTACATATGTCATCTAGTAACACCTTGGAAATTTTTTTCTTTAGAAAGTCTGAGAATTCACTAGAAGATGTAATTATAACATGTATTTTTCTTTCAATTATGTATAAAAAATATGATTAAAATGTTGAATGCTAGAAATCATTCAGAAGGTTCATGGTAATGAATAGATAAAAGCAAACTTCATGAATTTTCCTTTATGGCTGAACTTTATTGTCAGGGATTACTAGTTGACATTAATTTTAATTAATTTATATGGGAAACTTTTCCTCCTAGCCAGACTTCAACCATAGTAATTGTTTATAATTGTATTCATCAAGAGACACTCTCAAATATAGGTAACTTGGACTTGGCTGTGACATAAGGCATTATCTTTGAACAATTTGTATATTCAGGGCAGTTTCTCAGGCATATATATAATAGTTCATTGGTATGATGTAAGAATTTTAAAACAACCTCTCAGAAGTCTAAAATTTAGTCATATGAACTACTTATTGTTTTGCTTGCCATTCTTCCCTTAATTGAAAAGAAAAATAGCCCTGAAACAATCCAGAATATCATCTTTTTGAGGATGAACTTTATCACATAGGTTTCAAAAAAAGATGCTGTAGAACAGTAATCTAGCCTTTAAGGAGAGGCATTTGGCTCCATATCATCTCAACTCAAATAACCAGACATGATTGGCTTTTTTTTTTTTGGAACCAGGGATTGAACTCAGGGTCACTCGGCCACTGAGCCACATCTTCAGCCCTATTTTGTATTTTATTTAGAGACAGGATCTCACTGAGTTGCTTAGGGCCTTGCTAAGTTGCTGAGCCTGGCTTTGAACTCGCAATCCTCCTGACTCAGCCTCCCAAGTCGCTTGGATTACAGGCGTGCGCCTCCACGCCCGTCCATGATTGGCTGTTAAACAGCAGTCCGGGAGCAAAAATGGATTTAGTGGAGCCAAAAAAATGAGTGATTTTAGACATAAATAATATTTTTTGAATGGCACTAGAGAATTGGAGATTAATCCCCAACAAGAGGTTCTTCTAATTTCTTGGTTGTGATTTCTCTATGGGAAAAAAATAAGAATTTTTACCTTCATGGAGACTTGTAAAGGCAATTAAACATACAACCGAAAACATAATAACAAATATTTATCTATTTATTTATTTTGCAGTACTGGGGATGAAACCCAGGGCCTTGCACATGCTAGGCAAGTGCTTTACCACTGAGCTACATACCCAATGCCCAACTGAATATTTATAATAAAAATTCAAGTAATTTCAAACTTCAGTTTTGATTCTAAAGTTAACATCACATGTGATCTGAAATCCTGTGGGGCAGTACCAGAGTCCATCAGGTTCTTCTCTCTGTGCTTCAGAAATGCACCTGCTCTCTGGCGGGAGACTGGGTAGGCAGCATAAAAACCACGCTTAGATATTTCCACCTGGCACATGTTTGTGCCCATTTGGGGGCTATCGCCTGATGCATGGATAACCTAATATAGGATTCCTCCTCTTGTAGGTGGGTAAGCAAGCACATTAAAAAGCCCATCCGCTCCACGGTCCTCAGCTTGGATTGGCATCCCAACAATGTTTTGCTGGCAGCAGGATCATGTGACTTCAAATGCAGGTGGGAACAAATGAGAATTAATGCACTTGTTTGTCCTTCAGCAAATATTTGTAAGGTTTCTTTTCTATGTAGGGTATTTTGCTGGGTGTTGTGATGACCTCAAAAATGAAAGGAAGTTGTGATGTAGGAAAGGAGCTAGTACACACCAATTAAAGGAGCAAGTGTGCAAGTCACTGAAGCAGATGGCCATGGACTTGGAAGTGGGATAGGAGGGAGGAACCGACAGGGCCAAGGAAGTCTTTCTTACATAAACTAGCCATGGTTTCAAGTAGTGGGTGAGCTGCTGTCTCTGTCTGTCTGTCTCTCCCTTTCTCTCAGCCTGTCCTTCTTGACTGTACAGTGTTATTCTTCATTACATTGTCCATGCAGTGAACTCTGCAATTTCCCAAGTGAAACAAACTTTAACAAAACAGAGCTAAACAGTACACTGCTGGGCCATTACTGCGCTGTTCTTTTCAGTTAAAGCTTTTTATTTGTCATTAGCACGACACTAGAAGAAAAACAGCCACTTTGCTAAGAGCTTCAAGGATCACACCATGTAATTGCTTTTTAGAAGTTGTTCTTTATCAAGAAGGCTTTTTTCCCCTTAATAAAAAGAAAAGCAAATAAATGTTGCTTTGTGTTGATTCCTTGGCTGGGAATTGGGATGTGCATTTCTTCAGTATCTACATGGAAAATTCCAGAACCTGGCCAGTGATTTCTACACAGGAATATCCAAGGTTTAAAAAGAGGTGTGTGTGTGTGGTTAGTGTGGCTATATGAATGGGTTATGGTGGCCTCAACGCATTTTATATTCTGGAGTTTTGTTGTTTGTGATCTGTTATCTGCAGTCATCCTAACTCCCTTGGAAAACAGAATGAGGTGGCACTACACTGTACCTAGATTTTTGTGATGTGTCTAGAAGTCTGCTTGTGAAAATAGGTTGCAATTCTCTTGTTAATATTAATGTCCTGGGCTGGGGATACGGCTTAGTTGTAGAGTGCTTGCCTTGCAAGCACAAAGCCCTGGGTTCAATTCCCAGCACTGCAAAAAAAAAAAAAAAAAAAAAAAAATATATATATATATATATATATATAGACATATATATATATATACATATTAATGTCCACAAATAAACTTTTTTTCAACTTGCAGTCCTATGGGTCAGGGTCTGTTGGAGAACCACCAGTTCTGGGTTGCTTTCGTTTTTGTGGTGCTAGGGATTGAACATAGGGCCTTGTATGTGCAAAGCAAGTGGCTACCTCCCCAACCCACACCAGTTCTTCCTAGGCCTGTTATGTTGTTAAAGCAGCTAATTTGCAAATCACTCACTGGCCTCTGCCTCATTGAAGCCCTGTGTCTTTCAGGGCTTCCACTGCCATTGTCATTTGGAATTGGGGTTATTTTAGGGAACCTTGAGGTTCAGCAGTTTATTTGGTACTGGGGATGGGACCCAGGGGCACTTTACCACCACTTTACCACTGTACCCCCAGCCCTTCTTATTTTTTATTTCAATACAGGGTCTCACTAAGTTGCTGAGGCTGGCCTTGAATTTGCCATCTTCCTGCCTCAGCCTCTGGAGTAGCTGGGATTCCAGTGGTGTTTGCCGCTGCCCCCAACTAACTGAGAAATTTTCTGAAGAGAAAATGTAGCTGGGGGGCTGGAGTTGTGGCTCAGTGGTAGAGCGTTTGCCTAGCATGCATAAGGCCCTGGCTTCAATCGTCAGCACCACATAAAAATAAAAATAAAGGTATTGTGTCCATCTACAACTAAAACAAAATATTTCAAAAAAAAAAAAAAAAAAGAAAGAAAGAAAATGTAGCTGGGCATGGTGGCTCACGCCTATGATCCCAGTAATTTGGGAAGCTGAAGCAGGAGAATCTAAGTTCTAGACCAGCCTCTGCAACTTAGCAAGATCCTGTCTCAAAAAATAAAAGGGGAAAAAATAAAATAAATAAATAAAAGGGCTGGGGATGTGACTCAGTGGTAAGGCACCCCTGGGTTCAGTCCCCAGGACTGGGGGTGGGGTGGGGGACCAAAGACATACAAAGTAGAAATAGCATTAGAATGCAAAAAGGACCCAAAGGATAGATTTCCAGCTGTTCTTTGTGTCTTCCCTTTTTAACTCTGGGCCCCAAAATTTCTTACTCTGGGCCCAAACATTCCAGGAGTTTCATGGAATTAGATAAAGAAAGTGAGTTAGAAAAAAACTTTTTGCAGCATATGTGAATGTCACAATGAATTCCTTTATTAACATATAATTATAATGCACCAATAAACAACATTAAAAAAGAAAGCTGGGTGCAGTGTCACACATCTATAATCCCAGTGGCTCAGGAGGCTGAGTCAGGAGGATCGTGAGTTCAAAGCCAGCCTCAGCAAGTTAGCAAGGCCCTAAGCAACTCAGGGAGACCCTGTCTCTAAATAAAATACAAAATAGGGCTGGGGATGTGGCTCAGTGGTTAAGTGCCCCTGAGTTTAATCCCTGGTACCAGAAAAAAAAAAAAAAAAGACTGAAGACTTGGCTGTGAAAGACCTCCTTCATCTCAGACTGTCCTGCCACAAAGACTGGATGGTGGGCCCAAGGGTCAGGGGAGCCAGCCGTCACGTGACGGTGCTAGGGATCCTGCCCACTCTTCCTCACTGGCCTCCCTTGACTTTGTCTGGGTGTCTCTCTCCGTCTTTAAATGGGTTAATGCCATTCATATGTTGTGGAGTGGCAAACAGTTTCCTGTCTTCCTCCATTGGCTGGGCTTCCTGGAATACTGTGTTGAGAATGATGCCGAAGTGGACAGGAAAGGATACTGTGGTCATTTAGTAAGGTTTGACATGGCAAGGGAGGGGAAGGACAGCAAAGTCTCCCCATAATGTACAGTCCGTGAGGGGAGGGTGTCGTGTCTTTATGGCAGAAGTGCACCCAGAGTCTGCTTCCCATAGGTGCTCTGTGTCTGTCAACTGTGTGCGAACTTGATCAGATTTGAATTGGCCTGTAGGCAATCCTTTGAACCATAGTGACTTGAGGGGTTTGCGTTCCTGAACTTTCCGGCATGTTTTGTTCTTTTTATAAGCCACCCTCTGTGTTCTGGGTTACCTTATGGTAGCCGCCTGTAGCCATTTCTGTACACACGTATTTTCATTTGCTTTTTCCTTCTCTTCCTGCCCTTTAAACTTTAGAGTGTTTTCTGCCTACATTAAAGAAGTGGATGAAAAGCCAGCCAGTACACCCTGGGGCAGCAAGATGCCTTTTGGTCAGCTGATGTCAGAGTTTGGTGGCAGTGGCACCGGCGGCTGGGTCCATGGGGTCAGCTTCTCTGCCAGTGGGAGCCGCCTGGCCTGGGTCAGCCATGACAGCACTGTGTCTGTTGCCGATGCCTCAAAAAGTGTACAGTGAGTATTTATTTGCCTTATGTGGATGGCGGGAGCAGGGCTGGAATCCCTCACCCCCCGGGGAAGGTTGCCTTTCCCTGAGAAATACAGGACACGGGAATAAAAGTCACAGCTGAAGGGCTGGGGATGTGGCTTAGTGGTAGAACACTTGCCTAGAATGTGTGAAACCCTGGGTTCAGTCCATTACTGCCTCTCCCTCCAACGCACACAAAAAAATCCCAGCTGAATTGCAAACAGCCTGCAAAGTTACAGGCCCCTATCTGAATGCTGAGTTTGGGAAATATAAAAAAGAGTTGGATCTTCCTTCCAGAAACACTTCTTAATAGTAGTAGTGGCGTGAGTCCTTTGAAGAACCTCCTGGTTTGCTACTGATAAGAGTGCCTTCAGAACGGCCAGTTTAGTGTGTTATTCTGAATTCCTTATATCAAGGAATGTCAAGGCCTTTAGTTACATAGGAGATCTGTTCTTATTCTGTATAGTCAGCAAACAATGCCTCCTTCATGCCACCTCTGGTGTCTGCTGGAAGAACTGGAATTGCAGTGACTCACTTGTGACTGGGTATCTGCTTAGCCTTATAGCACTCTTGTTAGACATAAGAATTCTTATTTGTGCCAGGCGCCGGGGCACACACATGTAATCCCAGCAGCTCAGGAAGCTGAGGTAGGAAGATTGCAAGTTCAAAGCCAGCCTCAGCAACTTAGCAAGACCCTGTCTCAAAATAAAAAATAAAGAAAGGGTTGGGGATGTGGATCTATGGTTAAGCACCCCTGGGTTCAATCCCTGGTATAAAAACAAAAAAATCTTATTTCTCATTAAATCGTTATATGTTGAAGGAAGAGAGAAGACTGGGATCCTTTTCCTCTTATGAGTCTTTGGTCTTCTCTGGTGAGTCCACGGGCAGCTAAAGGTGCTCACTGTTAAAAGTCTTGAGACTTAAGACTTGCCAACCTATATATGGGGAATCAGCCATGTGAGTGGCCCTTTTTCCCTTGGCTGCACCGTGGCAGTGAAAAATGACATTTCAGAGATGATATTGTCTTTCCTAACTGGATTGAATATGGTTTTTTTCTTAATTTTATGTTTTGGGTGATTTTTATAATTGCCGTTGGTTTATTTTTTTGCGTGGTGGTACTAGGGATTAAACCCAGTAGTGCTCTACCACTGAGCTACATCCCCAGCTCTTTTTTTATTTTGAGACGGGGTCTCGCTAAGTTGCCCAGTCTGGCCTCAAACTTGCGATCCTCCCTCCTCAGCCTCCTGAATAGCTGGAATTATAGGCATGCCCCACTTTACATGACTAACTTTATGTTTCTTTTAAAAGATCCCATCATTAAAAATGAAAAAAAAAGATCTCACCATTATAAATTTATCCTTTCAGAAGATTTCTGTACATGTATAGGCACTTATTTATCTTTTTGTTTTTAGCACAATAAGATTATGTTCTACGTTTTGTATAGTAATTTGCGTTTTGGCATTTAGCAATATTTTGATGTCAGTGTTGATTTTAAACAATCTATGGTAATGCACAGTAAGTTCTTAGCAAATGCTTATTACAAGTCTCAGTCTACCCTCATATTGACTTATTATTTGTCTTTTCCGGTCTTGTGCAAATCAGATTACATGTCTTCTCTTCCCCTTCTCCTACATAAATACATAAATATTTCAGGTAGCAACATATACCACAGTAAGGGCTTAAAATGATGCATTCATTCTTTTTTTTTTTTGGTACTGAGGATTGAACTCAGGGGCACTCCACCACTGAGCCACATCCCCAGCCTTATTTTGTATTTTATTTAGAGACAGGGTCTCACTGAGTTGCTTAGGGCCTCGCTAAGTTGCTGAGGCTGGCTTTGAACTCGTGATCCTCCTGGCTCAGCCTCCCGAGTTGCTTGGATTACAGGCATGCGCCACCGCATCGGCTGCATTCATTCTTTAATCCAACACCAACTTGATTAAGGGGTCTTCTGAGACCACAGGTACATAGCCTTTCAAAACACATCACTTTTTGTGTAAAGTTAGGTGCTCCTAATTCTTCAGTCATTGTGTTTGCCTGCCATGTCTGTAATCTCTTTGCCAGGTACAATAGTAGATGTTACACACACACACACACTCACACTCACACCATTTGAATGTGAGCTCTTGGCCAAGACCAAGTTTGGTTTGTGTTGGTAGCTCTAGCTCCTAACACAGGACCTGGCTCTCAGTAAATACCTGTGTGGTCCCAGCCCCCTGGCAGCCCTGGCGAGCACAGGAGAAGGAAGGATTATAGCATGGACACTCACTCGCCAGCAATAATGACATTAAGAGTTCTGATAGGCAAGGAAGAGAATCTGCTTTAGGCCGTAGTGGTCTGGGAACTCCTCATGGAGGTGATCCAGTCAGATCTCAGCCTCAAAGCCCGGAATGGACTTGGATAAGCAAGAGACGCAGAACCATCCCTGGGGGTCAAAGTACATGGGGGCAAAGGTAGAGACGGGAAGAACAGGCCTCCTTGGAAACCAGTATGTCATGAGTTGAAGGGACCTCAGAACAGGGCAGAGCACAGGCTACAGAGAAAGCTGAGGTCTCAGTGAGTTCTTTCATTTGTTCTTTCCTTTCTTTGAAGCTTCCTTCCTGCAGTATTGGTGATTGAACCCAGGGCCTCATGCATGCTAGGCAAGCGCTCCACCACTGAGCTACACAGCCAACCTTTTCTTTAGATAAATAAATGGCTAAGTTGCTGAGGCTGGCCTTACACTTCTGATCCTCCCACCTCAGCCTCTCAAGTTGCTGGGATTATAGGTATATTATACCACCATGCTTATTAGCTCACTTTTTTTTTTTTTTGGCCATGTAAAGGATGGAACCCAGGGCCTGGTACATGCTAGGCAAATGCTCCACCACAGAGCTACACCCCCAGCCTGAAGGCCTCAGTTTCTGAAGGTCATGTTGGGGTTGTGTGGTGCTTGAGATTCCAACAAGGAGAGGTCAGGAGCCTCCTTTTAAACAGAAGTGTTCGTTGACACTGCAGAAACCCCTGTGAGAATGGGTCCTTTGTCATCTTGCAAGTCTATAAACTGCGTGGTAGGGTTCTGCTCAGTGTAACAAGTGTTCTTGTGTTCAGGGTCTCAACTCTGAAAACGGAGTTCCTGCCCCTCCTGAGTGTATCATTTGTCTCGGAGAATAGCGTTGTGGCTGCTGTAAGTATTTCTCTTCATTCTTCCTCGTAGTACACTGGATGCACTCTCCAGACCAGGAACAATGCATGCTCTGTGACACTGGCACAAAGTCGAGCAGCCTTTTAGAGGAAACAGAGCTAGCTTGTAAGATTAAGAGATGCCTGTAGCCGTGAACATTCTGCTACGGAGCCTCCAGGGCTGACTGACATCTTGTTTCAGGGCCATGACTGCTGCCCGATGCTCTTTAACTACGATGACCGCGGCTGCTTGACCTTTGTCTCCAAGCTAGACATTCCAAAACAGAGCATCCAGCGCAACATGTCTGCCATGGAGCGCTTTCGCAACATGGACAAGAGGGCCACGACCGAGGACCGCAACACAGCCTTGGAGACACTGCACCAGAATAGCATCACGTATGTGCCACCAGCTGGGGCCCCTGGAAGTCCCCTGCAGTCAGCGCCCTGGCCCCCTTCCCTTGTTTCCTCCCTGAGTTCCTGCAAAATCCCTGTGCACTGCGGGTCTGGACATCCCTTCAGAAACTGCCACCACCTTGTCACTTCAAGGTGCAGATAGCATGAGACATCCAACAGGAGGTGTGTGGACCCTGTTAGACAGTGGGGTTTGGGGGCCTATCAGGGCGGCCTTTTCCCAGGCTCATCTTCTTGGTTGAGAGCAGAAGGAGACCTTCCTAAGTACCGTGTTCCTCTGGTAGTGAGCACCAGACAGGAAGTAATGCTATGTTCTGTTGTTGTTCCAACTGTGGGTTTTGAGTAATGTCTAAAAATAAGAAGATCTTTGATTTAATCACAGAAACCAAATTAGCACCATATGATAGCCAAGAAACCTCCTGACTGATTTTTCACCAGGCATACGTGATGATAAAAGACAACAGAGCCTAGTGTGGTGGCTTACACCTGTTTAAAGCCAGCCTTGGCAAGTCTGAGGTCAGCCTCAGCAACTTAGTGAGACCCTGTCTCAAACTAAAAAATAAAAAGGGCTAGGAGTACAGCTCAGTCACAGAGCACCCCTGGATTCAATCCCAGTACCCCATCCTCCCCAAAAAGGCAACAGAATTATATTTCATCCATAAAGTTTGGGATATTTCTCTAAATCTAGGGGAGAAATATATATATACACACACATAAATATTTTATTTTATTTTATTTGTATGGGAAATTGAACCCAGGAGTGCTTTATCACTGAGCTACATCCCCAGCACATTGGATTCTTTTATTTTGAGATAGGGTCTCACTAAGCTGCTTAGTGAGCCTTGTTAAATTGCTGAGGCTGGCCTTGAACTTGCCATCCTTTGGCCTCAGCTTCCCAAGTAGCTGGAATTACAGGTGTGTGCTATCATACCTTTTTTTTTTTTTTTTTTTTTTGGTACTAGGGATTGAACCCAGGGGCACTCCACCACTGAGCTACATCCCCAGCCCTATTTTGTATTTTATTTAGAGACAGGGTCTCACTGAGTTGCTTAGGGCCTTGCTAAGTTGCTGAGGCTGGCTTTGAACTCGCAATCCTCCTGCCTCAGCCTCCCAAGTGCTGGCATTACAGGCGTGCGCCTGTAATGCCATCATACCTCTTGATGTTATCAAATACTGTGTTCCAAGTGGGCTGCTGTAAGATTTTCTCTTAGACTTAAGACTTTTTATATGGAGAGGCTTTTATTGTGTCAATGGCAGGAAAAGTAATAGGAGCCTCTAGACTTGCTCTTTAGGTGGATTATTATTAAATGCAGGCTGTACTTTTCTTAATTTTGGTGAAGAGGCAGTAAGATTCACAATAGGCTGAAAATGTCTGTGCTCTGTTAGAAAATAAGAACTTGCAGGCATTGGCAAAATTTGTCTTTTCCCCATGCTCCTCAGATTTCTTTGTCTTGAACAACTCAAAGTTACTTGTTAGAAGTTTCTGTCAAGCTTCTGTGCAGACTGCATATTGGAAGGGAAGCTGCTCTCATTGCCTCTCTGAAACTTTCAGGTGAAAATAAAAAGACAAGCCCTTGCAAAGTGGACGGTGTACTTTTATTTACAGAAATCAGGTCTCCTTTGCCACAGAGCAGTGTCAGCAAACTTGTTCTGTGACGGACCAGATGGAAAACATTGTAGGCTCTGCGGGGCCCGAGAGGTTCTGTTGCAACCACTCAGGCTACCCTGTGGCACAAAGGCAGCCGGGACAATGCAGAGAGCTGGCAAAACATGTGAAAGCCGTGCTCAGCTCAGAGGCTGTATAGAAACAGTGTGTGCCCAGGTTTGCCGTCACCTTCCCTAGAGGGACAAGTTGTAGACGTTTCAGAAGAGAAAGGAAAAATATTGTCTTAACTATGGAGTTGTTTTCTGGAACACTTTTCCACATAAGGAGGCCCAGGCAATTTGTTTCATTTATCTGCTCCTCCACTTTGCTTGGCTGGCATCTGGGGAGTGTCTGCCCGCTGCTCGAATTTGTAATGATTCATTTCAGATGCATGGAGGGCGCTCAGCCTTGGGCTCTGGCTGTCCTAGAGGGTGATTTGGGAGGTTTAGTTTAGAGCAAGTTAGATTTCAGTCATTCTCCCGTCATGCCTCTAAAAAATAAACAAACAAACATTCTTTCCATTTCCATTAGTGCTGTGGTCCTGCCCACAACCAGCTCCCCAGACATTTATTTGCATGCTATGAGGGCCGGGTCACCTGCTTCTCCAAAGGTCACTCTAACTCACTCAGGTCATAACTGTCCCTCCTTTTCAGTTTTGCCTTTCCCGGACATCTGGTGATCAAAGGCTTTTGGATATTTTCTGGCTCAGATTGCTGCTTCCTAATGTTGACAGACAAGTTAAGTTCCAGGAGTTGAAAGACAGTTCATTTCCTCAAGCATTCCTTACGCGATTAGTCAGGAAGGCTGGGCTCACACACTGCACAACGTCTTGTTTCTGCTTTTTTTTCAGTCAAGTGTCTATTTATGAGGTGGACAAACAAGATTGTCGCAAATTTTGCACTACTGGCATTGATGGAGCCATGACAATTTGGGATTTCAAGGTATTTCTTTCTTTTTTTTTTTTTTTTTTAATGTTAAGATTGTATTTACAAAGCTTTTTTGTTGTACAGAAAGTAAAAATGCTGGGTTCAATCCTCAGCACCACATATAAGTAAATAAAATAGAGGTCTTTCAACAACTAAAGCTATATTTAAAAAGAAAGAAAGAAAGTAAAAATGCTGTTACAATCTTGGTGTAATCACAGCCATCCACGCTACAGCAAGAGTCTTACACAAAAAAACCTAACAACGCATACAGTTTTGCTGGGGCAACGTCCCCAAGCTTGGTGGTGGATTAACAAGAGGGACTCAAAGGAGGAAGGTGGAATGTCACAGGAACTATTCTTTGGCTCTTTAGGTGGGTGGGTGTCCTGGGGTTTATATCACAGCTCCCTTTTTTTGAAACAAAACAAAACAAAATACTTATCAAATCCATGAGCCGTCCAACCAATACTGAATAGTTCTGTTTTTGCAGTTTATCTGGGGTTTTAATCATCTTCTCCGTCATCATCTGTTTTTCTCTTTCTCTTTTCATCTTTCCCTCTTTCTTCCTCCCCTTCCTCCTTCTCTCCATCATGCCCAAATTAGTCTTCCTCCCAGCTGACTTCATCTTCATCTTCTTCTCTTACATATTCATCTTCATCTTCTTCATCAAACTCTTCCTCCTCGCCATCCTGGTCCTCCTCATCTTCTCCTTCTTCATCCTCCTCCTCTTCATCCACACCATCCACCTCCACTTCTGATTTGGGGGCTTCCCTGTCTTCTTGATCATACCCATCCATGTAGGTCAGCTGGACCAGGAGCCTGAACACACTTTCTCAGTAGTCATTCAGATTAGTGACCTCACAGTTAAACAGATCCAGGCTTTTCAGACAATCCAACTTTTTCTTAGAATTTAGGAGGGCTTTGGGGAATGGTTTGGATGGCCCATGTCTCTTAAAAAAGGTGGCCAAAGATGTTTGAATTGGTGCTTTGTCTCTCGATTAATGTCCCACAGGTTCCAAGATGCAATGTCTTTCAGTTTATTTCTACTTAAATTTAGATGTGTGAGATTTGGAAGTTTTCCCACTAACACATCCAGACCTCCAAAGATTCTGTTATCACTGAGCTCAAGCTTTTTCAATTTAGGTAGCCTGGGGACATTTGAAACTGAGATCAAGCCTACATTTATTAAATGAAGGAACTTAGTCACAAATTCAGTAGTTAAGCCCTCAATTTTTCCATCAGTTGATTCGCAATTGTCCAAAACAAGTTCTCGAACCCGCTGAGGTGTAGCTGTGCCAGCTTGGCAGAGAGGATCCAGGAGCCCGAGGCAGCCCCACCCTCGGAGCTGCAGTGGCACAAGAGCTTGGCCAGCTACACAGGCTGCCCTGAACAACAGCCCGCTAGGGGACTCAGCTGGGGGTTGGGGTGGGTGGGCAGCCGATGTCAAGGTATTTCTACCTTTCAGAACAAATCCTGTGTTCACACTCTTCCTAAAAAGAAAGTTTCTCATTTCTTGAAACCGTGTCAGCTCCCATCATGGCAGAAGGACAGGCTGGTTCTCTGGGCATCCCAAAACTCTGCGGCAGAAGGGAGTCACCATTGCCCACGGCAGTCTCGGGGTCACCTACTCTTAGATGGCATTTACTCACTGAGGAGACTTGAGGGCTTTTGTTAGAAGCAGGCCCTGTGTTGGACACCAGCCTACTTTAACTGGATAGTATATTTTTATGGTTTACACTAACTAATGAATACTCACTGCATACTTGCCGGGTGCCAGGCAGGGTGCTGGCACTGAGGACCTGGAGGAAAAGGACCTGGAGCGTCCTTGAGGGGCTCTTCAGGCAGAAGAGAGAGCTGGGGGCGGGGGCTGCTTAGAGCACAGAGAGAAGCCAGGGCCTCGGTTTTTATGTGGAGGAAGGTGGGGGCACATGGACCCCCAGTGCTGTGAGGAGGAAGTGGCACTTAGGCTGCCTGGCAGATGCGATGGAGTGTGGCAAGGGAGTGGGAGTTAAGAAATCAGAGGTGGGCACCCCAGGCTGTCAGAGCAGCACCTGCCGACCAGCCGTGGCTCCCAGGCACACTGTGTTCGAAGTGCTGCCCACGAGGTGGGCTCTACAGAGGCATGAGACAGCTGAAGAGAAGAGCCACGCGTGGCCCAGGACAGGAACCAGGCTGTCTGGAGACAGCCAGGAGCTGTTTCAGGATCTGATGTAGGTGACGGTGGCCTGGGCTGCTGCATCAGTGAGCGTTGTGAGGGTGTGAGCTCATGCAGTGGCAGGGACTGGACAAGAGGTCCTGGGCTAGGGAGACCCTGAGGATGCCAAGTGCAAGGGCACAGAGACAGTGAGGGACAAATCCAGGAAGACCGTGCACTCTCTAGTCAGAGGTGATGGATGGTAGGTGAGACAAGAAACCTCAGAGGAGGAGCAAGTGTAAGAGAAAGCTTTGCTTCTGCACGCGGCTCTGAATTTAGCTTCGGGTTACCTCCAAAACAGCTCAGCATTTATAGCTCAAGTCACATACTTGGAAGAGGCTCCTTGGTGCCCTTTGGAGAAACCAGCTGCCCCCAAGTCTCTCACCTCCTTTTTACCTTCTGCGCCTGAAGTCCTGGCATCTCCCCCTGCGCCTCTCTCACCACTTGGGCAGTTACAGGCTGCCCTCTCCTCTTGTCTTGGCTCCTCTTCCCACAACTTCTTTTCTGTTGGCACCCTCCCGTAAGTGCAGAGGTCCTGTCCATCTGTCATGTGTACACCTCTTGGCACCTGCTGCGTGCGGGTACCAGGCTGGCTACTATGTGGCCTGCGGACGGAGTGCCTGCCATTTGGGCACTTAGTGAGGGAAGAGGCAAGGCACATGCACACAGGTAGCCTTGTCCCCGAGGGCCAGTAATGCAGAAGGAAGTTTGTGCCTTAAGAACATGGAGGAGTGGGTGTGGCTCAGAGCCTGTGGGCTGGGCGATGGCAACAAGGGGCTTACAGACTGCGGAGAGCCCTTGGGGAGTCCAGTCCAGGAGAGTCTCTGGGGGTAAAGTCAGGAGCCCACATGCTGGGGCATCTCCATCAGGGGGACAGGGTAGGAGTGTGGTGCCTTGGAGGAAGCAACAGGATCAACGGTTCTCAAAAATAATCATTGTTCTTCCTGCTTCTTCAAGACCTTAGAGTCTTCAATCCAGGGCCTCCGGATAATGTGAAGCTGTGTGAGCCTCCACCATCCAGCATGAGAAACATGGCTGACTGCAGCTCTGCCATTTGCATGATGGTGAGGAAAGCCGGCCCCCAGGAAACACTGTAAACACATATCGCGCAAATATTGTGTGTTTTTGTTTGAATATAATTGGTGAAAATGTTGGTTTTTTTAAAGGCAACAGTGGTTTCTTTTTGTTTTGTTTTGTTTTTTTGTTTTTGCTATTTCATTCCATTCTTGACCAAAGCTTCTCTTTAAGTAGTTTATTATGGAAAATTGTCACACTAACTTAAAGGAAAGGGTGAGGGAGGTATGTAAATTGTCTGCTAGAAAATTAAATAAAAAATCCCAAATGTGTTTTTGGTTTTGTTTCCTTATACTATTTCCATGTTTAATAGAAAAATATGGATAAATTCTTCATTGGATTAGTTTGTTTTTAGGGTAGTTAGATTCAGTTTTTTACACTGCATCATCCTGCATACTCTTTAACCACTGACCGTGGGGGGGCAGCACCATTTGTTGAATGCTCTCAACATTACAATGCTTCTGCAAAGTAGGTGGACTGCACTTCTCAACAGAGCATCAGAGCAGCTCGCTTCTCTGAGCAGCCAGCCTTGTGGGAGCCTGCCCCCCGGGGGACTCTTGAGTTCCAATGTCCAGCCTCTGCCCTGTGCCCACAATGGGGCAACTCACCGCTAATAGAGCCCCGTGCAATGGGGACAGTAACATCTTAGTTCAGAGATCATTGTGCCTGAGCCAAGTTATTTTCATCCTACTTAGACATGAAGTTTGATGTTGCAAGTATGCGAATCTTGTGAAGTACAAGTATAAATAAGTAACAAAATAAATAAACACGAAGTAGGCCTCAGCCTGCCACATGTTGGGCCTGGCCACATTCTTGATCTCTGCTGCTCAGAACAGTGATTCTGGCAGCTCCCTAGGGTGCTGGTAAAATGTCTGTCAAAGGACTTGGTATTTGTAAAAGATTCATTTTGCCCTTTTGGTAACTCACGGGAAGACTTATTATCTCCAAGAAAGAGTCTAATGCCAGGGGTGTTGGCCTGGTGGCCCTGCCCCATCCCCCTGTGCTGTTCAGTCCTCTCTGTGCCCTGATGGCAGGGGCTCTTTTGTGCACATATTTGCACATGGCGCATCAGCGAGGCTGTCATGGAGAGAGGGGTTGACAAAAACTGGCCCCGAAACAGGAATGAGCTCTAAATTTCCTTTTCATTTCATAATGGTGTGACCAGCCCAGAGATTTTTAGCAAAACAGTGTACCCCATGAAAGAATCAATGGCCAAAAAAAACAAAAAACAAAACATAGTTATTTTGTTTTTGTTTTTTGTTTGTTTTTAACTCACACCCAGGGGAGAAGGTCTCCCCAGTCCCAGGACCAGATGCCTGGCAGTCAGCTCTCTGAATCTGAGGGTTCCGGACCCCTGGGTTCTGAATCCACAGTGGACCATATATCATGGTGATCCCATTCCATTACAATGGAGCTGAAAAACTGTTGTCTAGTGACATGGTGGCATTGTAAGGTCATAGTGCCACACACCATTCACGTTTGTGGTGAAGCTGGTGCAGACCAACCTACTCTACTGCCAGTTGTGTCGAAGTATGACTCATACAATTATGTACAGTACATAATATGTGATAATAATAATAAAAAACTTTGTTTATGTGCTGGTTTATGTATTTGCTATGCTTCTATTTCATTGCTTATTTATTTGTTTAATATTATTGGGTTTTTTGAGGGGAGAGATGGTTGTGGGGATTGACCCCAGGACCTCAAGTGGGCTAGGTAAGCACTCTGCCACTCAGTGACATCCCTGGCCCTTTTTTAATTTTTTATTTTGAGATAGGGTCTTGCTGAGTTGCCTGGGCTGGCTTCAAACTCTCAATCTTCCTGCCTAAGCCTTCTGAGTGGCTGGGATTATAGGTGTGTACCACCATGCCCAGTGTTATTGTAATTTTAGAGTATGCTCCTACTTAAAAAAAGAATAGTTTACTGTAGAAACAGTATGCCATGTTACACAGCGCCGTCAGCAAGCAGTCTGACATCTCAGAGGACACATCCAGTGATTGACACATACCACCCAGGTTTGTGTAAATTCACTCATGTTTGCACAATAAAATCGCCTAGTGCTACATTTCTATTTCTTCTTTTTTGTTTTCTGGTACTGGGGACTTAACTCAGGGGTGCTGTACCACTGAGCTACATCCCCAGCCCTGTTTATTTTTTGAGACAGAGTCTTGCTAAATTGCTGAGGCTGGCCTTGCACTTGAGACTGAGACTCCTGCCTCAGCCTCTCAAGTAGCTGGGATTACAGGCAATGTGCCACCATGCTCAGCCTAACAGTGTATCCCTTTCATTAAGTGACACATGACTTTACATATTAGTGTGCGTGTGATCGTTTTTTAAAGTTTGAAGACCACTAATATAGAGTTAGGAACAAGAGGGTCCCTGAGGAAGGGTGTGTGAGTGACACCCTAAATGCAGTACATTACTGAAAAATAGCTTACTGTACCAGGACACCGAAGAAAGCAGTCATAGCATTGACTACTCACAACCACCATGTAGGGCTGTACTGTTATCGCCACATTTTGTAAATGGCAAAACTCTAGCGCCGAGAGGGGAATGACCAGTCTCTGCAGAGCCCCAGAGGTAATTCCTAAGCATGTTCCATACTGGGCAGGAGCAGGGAGTGGAGATGCTATAGGAGCCGCCCAGTTCAGCTCACCCAAGCTCAGAAATGGGAAGACGTCATTGGATCTTGGGGGAGAGGACCCCTCTTGACACTACTTTAAGGGAACTGCACTGACACATAAGTCTCTGAAGGAAGACTGAACCTCTGTGGGCCTCGGCTTCTAGTGGACATCTGTCCTTGGTACCTTGGGAGGGGGCAAAGAGGTTTCTCCTCTTCCCTCCCACTAACAGTTACCGGGTGGTGATGGATCCTTTGGCCTCAGGGAAAGGGATCCATAGTGTCCAGTCTGGGGTGGACACGTCCTTGTTCTGGCCAAAGAAACAAAAAGGATATTACACTAGAAGCTCCTGGGAAAGGTTTTCCTCCCTTTCTCCGCCCCCCACTCCCTCACCCCTTGCTTGCCTACAGTCAGCCTGTGACCAGGAGGCCCCAAGGCGGATACAGGGAGGAGAAGGGAACAGAGTCAGCAAGAATCTAGATGACCCACCCAGAGACACTGCACCAGCTCAGGCTGCCTTCCTCCAAATCAACTGGGTGTGTGGCTGCATTTCTTGGAAACCTGAGATCAGAAAAGAAAGGGGAATGCAGCATCTTCATCCCAGGGCACTGCACGCAGATTCCAGGAAGCAGCAGAAAGCTATCCAAGTTGTTCTCGGAACTCCAGATGAAATTCCTCCATCCCAAGCTCCCCTACCCACGGAGCTGCTTCACTTACAGGCTTAGAAAACAACCCCCCCACACACACACACACCATTTCAAATAAAGCCCCCATTCTTTGGGCCTTCCCTCCATGCTGCAGGCCTGTGGGTGGGCGGACAGGGCAGATTAGCCTCACTTCACAGATGCAGAAACTGAAGCACAGCAAGAGTGACTTGCCTGAGGCTTCACTTCAGGTTAAGTAGCAGAATCAGAATTGGATTGTTTTCTAATCATTTATTCATTTCTGATCATTTATTAATTCATTCTGCAGATGAGTACTGAGTGACTCCTACACGCAGGCTCTAGCCAGTACTGGGGATGGCAGAGTGGACAACACAAACATGGTTGCCGCACTCGGGGACTTTGAGTCTTTTCATCCAATCAGGCTACTTCAGTTCTGCTTTCACATTAGGAGAAAGGAGTGTCTATGCAGGTTGGTGAGGATGCTTCTGGTAAAGGGTAGCAGAAAGATTCAGTGCAAACCACTAATTTGGGCTCAGGCTGAGCAGTTGGGTTGATCAGATCATTTGTCCAGATAATTCCCACTCTACTTTCCCTGCTCAGCTTCTACTGGGGCTGCTGCATTTCCGTGTCCAGACTCAGGTTGCTCACCCAGAAGGGGCTTCTTTGCCTTGGATCATCATCCTCCAGAGTCCTGGGCTTTCCTTCAACTGGATCGTGTTAAGTCAGGCATGGAGGAAGGGAGACACCACTAGCTGATGGAATTAAACCACTCAGGGCCTCCTGGGGTCATTCTCTGGGCATCTGTGGAGCTGTAGAGGGGTAGAATGGAATTTATGGGAACAACAGGGTCACTCTGCATTAAACTGCACTGTCCCACGGGAAGAGGGCTGCTGACACAGACCATTTGAAACTGCCAAGGAGCAGCAAGATGCAGGAACCTGGACATCTCCAGAAAATTTCCACTGTCAAGCCCTTAGCTCAAGTTCACTGAGCATAGGCACTGTCACTGTGGGAAAGTGCTCCACTTGTGTTAACTCATGGGATCCTTCAAGTCATTACTCAGGAGAAGAGCTGTCTCTGTAAATGGGAGCCCAGAATGGTGACCCCAGATGCTATTGGTAGTCTAGGGGGCAAAGTGACCTGAGACACTCAGCTACCTCCTGTAGGATGAACCCAAGTTAGCAGGTGAGAACAGATGGAAAAATGTTCTCGGCAGACAGAACAGCATGTGTCAAAGCCCTAAGACTTGACAGGGTGAGGGTCTGGCGGCCCACCTCCTGAGAACCATGAACCCCCACACCCGGCTTAGAGTGAGGCAAGTTCCGGAGAGGAGTTTTCACCCGGGTCTCCGGGCCTACCTGACCAGGGCAGGGTCAGGACTCAAGGACCCCTGGGGGGTACCTGGCCTAACACCCCAAATCAGGTGACTGGAAGGTCACCCAGATGACTCAAAAATCTGAAGCGGGCTGCAGTGGCACAGGAGGGCAGGAAGTCCCTGGCGGTGGCCAGTGTGCATCCCTGCCGGGGACCAGCAACCCCGTTTTATGGTGAACAAAACGAAGGCGGGGCCGGCCGCCTCGGTCACGCCCTCGCCGCCCTCGCCGCTGCAGGCCTGCCCGTAACCCCAGGGGGCAACTGGGCTCCCAGTGAAGGAGCGCTGGGGACCGAGGACCCCGGGGCTTGCCCTGTAGCACGGTCACCTGTATGCGCGCGCGGAGCTCGCCGTCCCCGCTGTGGCGCCCCGCGAGGGTCAGGAGTCGCCGCCTCTCTCCCGCCTCAGTTTCCCCGCTCGGAGGGCAGCGAGCGGCGGCGGCGGCGGCGCGCGGCTTCCGGACACGTCCCGGGCTCCGACGTCTGTGCGGACCGCGGCGGCCCCTCAGCCCCGGGGGTGGGCGGGACCCGATCTTCGCCCTCCGCCCCAGGTCCCCGCCCCGGTCCCTGCGCCGCGCCGCGAGGCCCCGCCCCCCGCCCACGAGGAAGTGGCCGCGGCGCTGCGCGGGGCCGGAGCTGAGCTGGCTGGCGCGTCGACTGCCCAGAGTCCGCGGCCGCGGCGCCCCGAGGTGAGGGGCGCGGGCTGGGCGCGCGGCGGGGTCCGGGCCGGGGAGGTGCGGGCGCGGCTACGCGGGGCGCTGCCCGACGGGGCGAGCGATGGGAGCCAGCGGGGCGCCTGCAGGTGCGGGGGCGCGGGGTGCACCCGAGGGCAGCGCGCGGGGCCGGGCGGAGTCGGAGACCCGGGGAGGGACGCGGGGCGCTCGCACACCCGGCACCTCGGGCGGCCCGGCCCGCGCGGACCCCGGGCCCCTCCGCGGCCCCCGCCTCCCGCTCGGCCCCGCGCGGGTGTCGCCGTCACCCCGATTCTGCGGGCCCGCGGGGCCCCACGCCCAGTCACTTCCCCTCCATCCTCCAGCCTTCCGGGTTGCTGCGGCCGGGAAATGAGCTGGCGGCCCCGCCACGCCCCGGCCGCCGCCTCAGCGGGGTCCTGGTCCGAGGGGTCCGGGCCGGGCGGGGAGTCCCGGCAAGCGATCCAGGCGGCCCCTCCTTCCGGGAGGCGCAGGGCCCGCAGGCGGTGGCAGGAGTCCTGCAGATCAGAGCCCCGGCCGCACCAGGAAGGGCTGTCCCCGGGCTCCGCGGGCCCTGGGCGGTGCACCGGAGCGTGAGAGGTCTCAGAACCTAGGGAACAGTGCCCGCGGCCTGCTCCTCTGGCCCCGTGACCTCGGAGAGCCCCCTAACCTCTGCGCCTCAACTTTCCCTATCCGGACAATGGGGACCTTTCACATTGCGAGGCTGAAATGCGAGAATGTGTGTAAGTCACTTGGCAGTGCGCCAGGTGCAGCCGGCTTGTGAATGTGTGCCATTGTTGCCGTTTTGAAGCCTGCAGTTTGCATCCGTGAGTCTGTCTGCTTGGATGAACCTGACCTTGGGGACTTGGGGTCCAGTCCTAGCTGTGCTGTTGAGGAACTGTGTGACTTTGAGGGGATCTTTGCTTTTATCTGAGCCCAGTTGCTCATGTACAGAATAAAGAGAAAATAAAACTCCTCAGGCTTGCTTCCGGGGTAAAATAGAGAAGGTGTAAATTCTGGGTGAACTCCAGACTCTGACTGATGCCAGTCGAATTCGTTTCTTCACGAATTCGTCTTTGTACATAGTTGATGAGTCTTTTCTAATAGTTAAATAGCATCCCAGTGTGTTTTCTGTTTTGTCTTTTGCAGTGGTGGGGATGGAACCCAGGACTTCAAGCCTACTAGGCAAGAGCTCTACCACTGAACCACTGAGTTAACCCCCCAGCCTCCCAACAAGTTAATATCACAGTTTCCTCTTTTATCTTTGTAGTCATCTGGATTTTTCCACCTTGTTAATGAGCATGTTTAAGGAGGGAGAGAAAGAAGCTCGGTGACTATTAGTATCAGAATGGATGTGGCTCCAGATTGTCAGCAATTTTTAAGTCCCTGCTATGTTATTGTGTTCTGTTTATTCATTCCTAACACAGTTGTTGAATTCAGTTTATCAGTCTCTTCAGAAAGACCAAACTAATTAGCAACAAATGAGAGAATTTCTCCACAGCCCTCCCAGCATTGAGTTTTATGTGTTTTGGGGTTTTGTTTTCATTATTTTAATTGGTGCTTTGTGGTGCCTTATAATTGTTTTAGTCTGTTTCTTGACTTTGCCTGGCTTGTCAAGAGCAGAGTCAGGGAGGAGGGATTGGGGGTAGCAAAGGCTGCTCACACCACCCAGGCTCCTACCCACAACAGGAAGTTGAGTAACACTAAGCACCCTGAGCAAAATGGCTTGCTGGCAATTCCCTCCAAGTGCCTGAGCTGGGCGGAGACTTCCTGGAGTGCCTCTAAAGCCAAGGTCCTTGCTCCAGGCAGCTCCTGCTTAGTTTAGCCTCACATAAACCAGACCTCTGGGTTCAGGGGAAGCCAGCAGAACCAGGCAAGAAAGGACCACAGCCTGTGCTGGATAAAGATATGGTGGAAGGTTGACTGAGGACACCCAGCCAGTCTGGAGAGCCAGAATTTAAACCCAGCACTCTAAGGAAGAAGCACTGAGGCCGGAGGCCAGGAAGAGTGTCCTCTTTAGCCAGACAGCCTGAGGCTTTGCCCGTCTTACTTTGGAAGAGAGAGGATCCTCTAGATTGGAGGTTTCCAAGTTTTTCTAACCATTGGCTCCATGGGGAAAAAAATTACTCCCCAAATTTCTACAAGTCACGTAAGATCCACATGCTGTTGAATTAATACAGCGTAGTCCTTAGAGACCATCCCCCAAGACAGACTTCAGGAAAAGGATGATGCTGTTCCTTCATTGGCCACGTTCATGGAATATTTATGGAGCACCTACCAGGCCCAGGCCCCTAATCCATGCTGGGGACATCTCGGTGAACAGAACGTTTACCCCTCTTGGAACTTCTGTTCAAGTACAAGATGTAATAAGAAAACAAGGGTGTTTTCTTGGGTAAAAGTGGTACATGCCTATAGTCCCAGCACTTGGAAGGCTGAGACAGGAGGATCACTTGAGCCCACAAGTTCAAGGTCAGTTTGGGCAACATAGTGAAACCCTGTGTTTTGAGTGGCATTTGCAGGGGGTAGTGCACATGTTAGGCAAGTGCTCTACCACGGAGCCATATTCCAAGTCTGAGACCTCATGTTAAAAAAATTTTTTTCACACCCCAGTGGGTGGTCTTTGATACTGAGTAGAAACCCCCACCCCATATTGGAGATCCAAAACTCCTACTTCGCCCCTGCAGGGAATTCTGAGGGCCTCCTGCGCACAGCCCACTGCCCTCTCCCTCCCCCAGTCCCACCCAGCCTTGGGTCGGCTGGTACTGGGCCCCTGATCCTGCGAGTACAGAGACCCAACCCAGGCTGGTGGTAGGTGGCTTGAAGCCAGCAGAGGAGGGCAAGGGCTTTGGCCCACTTCTCACCAGCCTCAATGTTTCCAGGGTGATGAGGGAGCACAGAGCACCACACGTGGACTCTTGGTCCCAGTGCCTCCCCGCCCCACCCCCAGGTCCCCTTCTCTCAGGTTCCTCAACTGTCAATCAGAGAGACTTAACTGGCTCTCATGGCCACATTTTCAGGGGGATTGGGGAGACCATGTTCCCAGCCAGCCTTTTCCTCCACCAGGAGCAGTACTGAGGCCTGGTGTCAGTGCACTGGGGTGAAGCAGGCCCAGTGGGTTTTCCTGTGAGCTTTGTGCAGCAGGGTGGCTGGCAAGCAGCACGCGGGCACTTTCCACCCACCCCCTTGTGGTAGTTAGAGGTTTTCCTGGGAATGATTAAGTCAGAGTTCTCCAGGCAGGGTAGCGGCCTGTGAAGGCTGATTCCTGGGTCTGACCATGGAGCCAGACAGCCCAGAGCCCCAAGGCTGACTGCTTCTTGGGGCCCCCACTTCCTCATTTGGATGATAAAAGGGTTGGGGAGTACTTGCTGGGGCCCTGTGGGCTTCAGTTGTTTTGCAGAAGTTATAAAAAGGGGGAAACGAGTCTTCCTCTCTCCTGCCCCCCTCCACCCTTCTTCCCTGCCTTTGAGGTCTAAATTCATGCTGGAGTGTGATTGGCTGATAGGTGTGGCTTGAACCTCCCTGTCTGTCACACTGTGCCTGTGGCCAACTTTAGCAGCACCTCCCCCATCAGCCTCAGGGTTCCAGGAAACAGGGTCAGGGTTCCCCAGGTCCTCTGGCTGCATTATTCACTAGGACATGCAGCAGCTGCTGATGGGAGTGGCCACTCCATCTTCACAGCCAGGACAGAGATGTGACTGGGCACATGAAGAGTGTCACAATTGATACTAAAAAGTCAGGTCTGCCCACTAGCCCAGGGTTCCCCAAGTTCAGGTTCTGGGTCCCCACAGCATGCAGCCCCAGCTTCTTTTTGCTCCCACTGAAGCAATGGAAGCTGACATTGTCCACTAGAGGCCAGGGGTCAGCCAGAGCCTGGCCTTAGCCCTGCCTCTGCCCCACCAATGACCTCAGACCATGGAGCTGGGGCAAGTGAGCAACTTGGTCAGATAGGCCCCAAGCTTCCCAGTCCTCAGTCTTGTCATCTGGCATGGCCACCCGGAAGTATTCAGGGAAATCCCCATCAGGCCTTGTGACTTAGCCGAGGGCTCTGAGGTGGCACTTCAGGCAGAGCTTTGCCTTACACAAGAGGCCTTGGGAGAGAGGTTAGGGAGGCAGCTGTGCTGGGGGCCGTGCTCCTGCTCTGTGTAAGGCTCAGTGTGCATGTGGAGGGTGCCTGTGGCATGGTGTCCTCTCATGTGACCTGAGCTCTCTGTGCACACGGATGGCGTGTCCACCTTCTCTGCACATATTAACTAGGAGTACCCACTTGAGGCCCTGTTCCAGGCTTGGAGGGAACAGACACAGTCCCCATACAGACGCACCCATTTCTGTCGGTGTCATATTCTAGCCCAGGAACTTTCCAGGATGTCCTGTTGTACTTAAAAGCAGGGGTGTGGCCAGGCGTGGTGGCACATGCCTGTAGTCCCAGTGGCTCAGGGGGCTGAGGCAGGAGAATGGTAAGTTCAAAGCTAGCCTTGGTGACTTAACCTCTTAGCAACTCAGCAAGACCCTGTCTCAAAAGGGGGGAGGTGACCAGGTGTGGTGGCGCACACCTGTAATCCAAGCGACTTGGGAGGCTGAGTCAGGAGGATCACGAGTTCAAAGCCAGCCTCAGCAACTTAGCGAGGCCCTAAGCAACTCAGTGAGACCCTGTCTCTAAACAAAATACAAAATAGGGCTGGGGATGTGGCTCAGTGGCCGAGTGTCCCTGAGTTCAATCTCTGGTTCCAAAAAAAAAGAGGGGGGGGTGATGTTCAAGCACTCCTTGGTCCAATCCCTGATACCAAAAAAGAAAAAGAAAAAATGCAGAGGATGCATCTGGGTGGGCAGTCAAGGCAAGGCCCACCAGGCAATGAGCTGTGGGCATGGGGCCAGGTGGCCACTGATTCCACACTTGAATGGCAGGACATGCAGGGGCTGCTGCGGGGGTAGCCGCTCCATCTTCACAGCCAGAACAGAGATGCGTGAATGGCAGTGGCAAGGGTGAGAGCTGAGAACCCAGGGAACAGCCAGCGCAGAGGCCTGAGCCAGGCGTATCTTCATGTGACTCGGGGTCACCTCTGGCCTAGCTGGGGAGAGTGGCTTTTCAGTGGATAAACCAAGGTGAGGTGCCATCACATCCATTATGGACCAAGAGGGTGATGTCTTGAACACCCTCTGGTGCCAGGCGTGATGTATCATTATATGTCACCGTCTCAAGGCCTCTGGGGAGTCAAGGTTCCTGTTTCCACCCTGAGGCTGAAGAAACAGAGTCTGAGAGGGTGAGAAATGTTCCCGGGGCCTCACAGCTGGCTAGGAGCGCCTGGGGCTCCTCTACTCCCAGACCCCTGCGACTCTGAGAACCCGAGTTCAGGAGACGGGCAGAGTGGGTTTGCGGAAGTGATGTTCTTACTGGGCCTTTTGGATGCGTACGTCTTGGCTGAGCAGAACAGGAGTGGCTTAAGGCAGCACAGAGAGAACAGTTCCGGGTGGACAGAACTGGCCTTGAAGGTACATCTGGCTAGATAGGAGGCCCCAGGCTGGCCAGGGGCAGCACCCTGCAGAGGCAGGGGTGATGGCTAGGCAGCAGGGAAGAGCTGGTAGGAGCTGGGGGCAGCCCTGAGGGGCGAGCCAGTGTTGTGGCCTCTACCCACCATGGTTCCTCTGAAGCTCCATGACAGCTGGGAATGGTTGGTGGGGGCTGAGCTGCCCCCTGCCAGGGTTTCACTAGCAGTGCTGGAAGCTGGTCTCAGGGGCTACATTGACTCCCTCCCTCTTCCAGGCACTCTACTACCTCTGTTTCCTCCTACACCCTTACGGATGGGCCACCCTGGGGTCTCTCTAAAACCCCACCACCCAAGCCTGTACCTCCTTCCAGCCCAAGTATAGCAAGTGAATGTTTGTCCACCTCTGCTCCACCCATGGGCCCCTGGGCTCCGGGCATAGAGGGCCAGCCTGCTGCATGCTGGGAGACTTACATGATTGCTACATTTCATCATCACCTGGACCTTATGGTGAAAGAGTGGAGGGTCAACCCATGAGGCACAGTGGACCAGTGCTGGGCTTGTCTGGCTCAGGTCCCAACACACCCCACTCATCTCCCCAAACCTGCCCATCCCACTCTGTTCCCTGGAGCCAGAGACAACCAGTGACACCTGCCCTCTTACAAGGAGGTTGGGAAGCCACATGCCAGGCCTGTCAGGAGATGAGAGTGGCCTCTGCCATCTTTCCCTGCAAACTGCTGCCCATATGAACCTGGGGTGGCCTTCCTGCTACAGATCTCATGGGGGTCACTTGGAGCCTAGTCTCTGGGCAGGAGCAGAGCTGACTTGCATTCTTTCCCCGTCTCTTGGGTGCAGGAGCTGAGCCATGGCCTACCACAGCTTCCTGGTGGAGCCCATCAGCTGCCACGCCTGGAACAAGGATCGTACCCGTGAGTGCCTGCTGGGAGTGCCCCCACCCATGGGCTCCGAGAGGCCCACATACCATCCTCCTAGGCCCTTTGTGCTAAGGGAGGTGCTGGAAGGAAGGTGGAAGAGCTCAGGGTCCACGAGGGGTGTGGAGCATGCCAGCCAGGCCTTCCTGTAGGTCCTGGTATACATGGGTGGGTGGGTGGGCAGGTGGTGGGATAAGACAGGACACAACAGCTTGGGCCTCCTGAGGGAAGATGCAAGAACAGGAAATAAAGCTGGGGACCTTAAGAGGGAGGAGGCTCTGGAGGCAGAGCTACTGGTTTAGAAAAGGCGAAAAGACCTTTCTGAACAAGTGGCACTGAAGCCAGGGTGGGGCAGAGGTAGGAACCCAAGGTGTCAGGAGCAGCTGGGAGATTCTGGCTGGAATTGGGAGTCAAGGAGCAGTAGCGGGGCAGCCACTGGCCAGAGCAGTGGGATGGGAAGAGGTCCTGGGTCATGAGACCGCTGTGGGAGCACTGGGGATGGGGCAGGTGAGGGGTGGCCAGACCCAGAAGGGTGGGAGGGTGCTCAACAAGGCCTGAGGGGTTTCAGTGCATCCCACTGAAGTGGAGGAGAGCTGAGTCATGAAGGGTGTCTCTGATGGAGGAGTCACAGGGAAGGGTGCTGGACACCCATGCTTCCTTCCCCTCGCTGAGCCCTTCCTGCTGCCCTCTGCAGAGATCGCCATCTGCCCCAACAACCACGAGGTGCACATCTACGAGAAGAGCGGGGCCAAGTGGGCCAAGGTGCATGAGCTCAAGGAGCACAATGGACAGGTGACAGGTGGGTGTCAGGACTAATGAGGGAACAGGGGAGGGCTGGCATGCCCCTACTCACTGAATCAGGCAGATAGATTGGGTTGCAAGGAACACGGCCCTGATTCAAACTGGCTTAGGTTAAAAAGGTATTATTTTGGCTCATGGGGGTTCTGGAGAGGCTTGATCCAGCAGCTGTTCTTGCTCTATGAAGCAGAGTTTTCTGTCTCTTGGCTTTGCCTTCCAGCATGTGGTGATACCCTGGGAAAACTATCATACCCCTAATAAGCTCGAGTAGCAATCCTAGTCTCTCCAGATCACACTGGAGTGCCTGCTAGGCAGAGGCAGCTTCCTTGCAGACTGTGGCTTGAGCCCTCCTGTGTGCCCACTGAAGAGCTAGCTCAGCCTGATGGCTTCAGCCTAGTGTTCCCTTCATCCTTCACAGGCATCGACTGGGCCCCTGAGAGTAACCGCATTGTGACCTGCGGCACAGACCGCAATGCCTATGTGTGGACGCTGAAGGGCCGCACATGGAAGCCCACCCTCGTCATCCTGCGGATCAACCGCGCTGCCCGTTGTGTGCGCTGGGCCCCCAACGAGAACAAGTTTGCTGTGGGCAGTGGCTCCCGTGTCATCTCCATCTGTTATTTCGAGCAAGAGAATGACTGGTACGTGCCTGGGCAGGGCCAGAGTGGGCTGGGAGGGACCTGGACTGGCCAAGCACAGCACTGCAGGCCCACAGCAGGCAGCACTAGTCCCCAGAAGGCACAGGATGAGATACTGGGACCCCTCCTCACATAACCCCAGGAAAGTCCATCCTCTTGGTGAGGCAAGGGACTCTGCAGAGTCCCCCAGTGGCCCCCCACCCTCAACTTGGCAAAGCTGATAGACCATCCCAGGGCCCACTTCTGGGGACACCATGCTAAACCATGACTTTCTGACAGCCCCATGGGGACTGGGTCTTTCCCATTATGCAGATGAGCAAAGGAAGGCCTTTCAGAAAAGTCACTTGCCCCAAATGCCCAGCTGGTCAGACTGCAGGGTGCCACCTCAGACATGCCTGTCTTACATTGCTGAGGGTGAGCACCAGGCAGGAGCCCAGCTGGAGTCTGGGAAACCACAGCTTAGATAACTGTGGTTTCCCAGATAATCCTTAGATAATCCTTTTAACTGAGGTTAAAAGGATACAAGACAGAATGCCCACCCCAGGCAAGCCCAGGTCCCTCCCACCTGGGACATTGGTGGCCTGCAGGGTGCTGAGGCCTGTTGGATGCTCACTACCTGTCCCTCTCCTCACTGCCCGTTTGGCTGCACATCCAGGTGGGTGTGCAAGCATATCAAGAAGCCCATCCGCTCCACCGTCCTCAGCCTGGACTGGCACCCCAACAATGTGCTCCTGGCTGCTGGTTCCTGTGACTTCAAGTGCAGGTGAGATGGGAGCCTCTTCCCAGGGACCCCAAGTGAGGAACTGCTCTCTGAAGAATCACCATTCTGTCTAGTCTACAGTCCCTTAGCTAGATGTGTCCCTTGCCTTCTCTGAATATCATCAGGGACTTTTGAAGCCCTCCTTTCCTGCCTTGGTATAAGCCCCACCCCTATAGTTTCCTGGCTTCTGTCTGAAGACGAGTGGGTGTACTTATTCATACTAAGGTATGAATGACTATGAAGCTGGAACGAATCTTGCTTCGTTGTCTTAAGGTCTGGAATGTCGTGTCTCCAGTCGCCATTCACTACTTGTAACTTCTGAGCCTAGCACCTGAATCTACCTTGGCCACCAAACCTCAATTCTCCAGCTTCATACAGGTGGCCTGTTCCTCCCATCCCCACCTCCCCCTCTGAATCTCCACTTGGGAAACAGCAGGCACCAGAAGCCACTTCAGAGGCCCTAGGCACAGAAAGGATGGCATCCTGAGACTCTGCTACTTTGCTTGTGGTGGGGAGCTAGTTTGCTGGCACCCTCCTCTGTCAGGTGGATCAAGTGGTGAATGCTGCGGAGTAGAGAGGAGGGTGGAGCCTGCAGGAGGGGGCATTCCAGGGGCTGGCTGTAGGGTGACCCTCAGCCCCTGGGGCCACACCAGTTGTGAATTTTTTTAGCTCTCAGGTTAGGTCCCCACAGGCTCTGGGAGACCCCTCCCCCATCTTGTTGCACAAGAAACTGAGGCCCAGACTTGACAGGCATGAAGACACAAGTCATGGGAGCCAGATCTTGAACGCAGTCTCCTAGCTTGTGCCCTAACCACTCAGGAGGCCCTTGCTAGCCTGGTTTGGGAGGGGGATCCCTTCTCAGGCGCCCTCAACCATCAGTTCCCTTTTTGCCTCTGCTGGCAGGATCTTCTCTGCCTACATCAAGGAGGTGGAGGAGCGACCGGCACCCACACCATGGGGCTCCAAGATGCCCTTTGGGGAGCTGATGTTTGAGTCCAGCAGTAGCTGTGGCTGGGTACACGGTGTCTGTTTCTCAGCCAGCGGGAGCCGTGTGGCCTGGGTCAGCCATGACAGCACTGTGTGCCTGGCTGATGCCGACAAAAAGATGGCGTGAGTACAGGGGTGAAGGTGCAGGGCTGTGGGCAACCAAGACACAGGCAGGAGGTGGTGCCAGTGGCTAACCTTGCTCTCCCCCTCAGTGTTGCAACCTTGGCCTCTGAAACATTGCCACTGCTGGCCCTCACCTTCATCACCGAAAACAGTCTGGTGGCAGCGGTAAGCAGTGTGGGAGGAGGGGAGGGCGGTGGCTGGCAGGAGCAGTTCTCCCAGTGAGCCCCACCCTTTCCCCTTCCCACCTCTCTCCCTTGTTCCCTTCTTTCCTTACACCCGTTTGTATCCACATTTGACAGAATAAGTTAGGTTAGGTTGCAGTAACAAAACAACAAAAAAATTCCCAGTTGCCCTGGCAAAACACAGTAAGGATGTTGCTCCAATTTCATGTCTAGTGAGGACATTGTGAGGGAGGTCTGAAGACGGCCTTGTTTCTACCATGCCTCCCCAGTTGCCTTGGGGTGAGAAAGGGGAAGTAGAGAATCATACTCTGTATCCTAACATTTCTGCTTGCATTTTGGTGATCAATGCCAATGACAGGGCCATATCTAACTCAAAGGCCAAGAACACAGGGATGGGGAAGCATGGGCCAACAGGTGTCCAGAAGCACCCTTTACTCCCTCCTGCCCACGCATCTGTCAAGTCCCTTTTCACATAATGTGGGGGTGGCCAGAGGCAGATCAGGCCTGCTTTCTTTTCTAGAGGAGCATCTAGCTGCAGGGTCTCTCCTAGAGGTGGTGTAACTGTCTTGGTGGGGCTCTCTGGGGGGTCCCAGATTTTCAACTGGATTCTGTCCTTGCCCTGTGAAAGGACAGTTCCCATAGCCATCCCATTTACACACCTGGGGTTGAGGCATAATTCTCTTGTGGCCTGGCCATGTCCCCAAGCTGGGACATCCATCTTCAGCAGAAGCGCCATCAAAGCCCCACATGGGGCCCATGATGCTCCTCTGCAGCACCTTGCCTCACATCTCCTCTGGTGGGTGGAGGATGGGGGCACTGAGCCTGCCCTGGCAGGCACTCCAATGGTAACCCCGTCTAACCACAGGGCCACGACTGCTTCCCAGTGCTGTTTACCTATGATGGTGCCGCAGGGACACTGAGCTTTGGTGGGCGGCTGGATGTGCCCAAGCAGAGCTCACAGCGCGGCTTGACAGCCCGTGAGCGCTTTCAGAACCTGGACAAGAAGGCCAGCTCGGAAGGTGGCGCAGGCGCCGGAGCTGGGCTGGACTCACTGCACAAGAACAGTGTCAGGTGAGGGAGGGATGGGCTTGGGGCCAGGGCTGCCCAAGTCAGGTGGAGGTGGCATCCCAGAGGGACCCCATCTGGGAAGCCATTGAGAACTCTAGGGTGTACAAAAATAGCATCAGGTGGGGGCTGAGCATTTGCCTGGCTCTGCATTTTTAGATAACTGAACTGTCCTGAGAGTAGGGCCTGTGGTTCTCTGGGTTGACTTGGCAGTGAGCAATAGGCTTTTTGGGGTGGGTCTATTGCTAGAACCTGGTGGAGCTGAGGGTCCTTCTGCAGTCATCTGAGGACCCAATATGGGACAGACCCTCCAAAACCCAAAGCTACCAGCCATGGGTCAATCAGGGTGATGGCAACTTTCTGACACCCCTTTCGCCGTAAGCCTGACCTTCAGACTAAGCATCTTTGACCAGCAGTCAAAGCTCTTAAAAACCAACCCAATTTCTCCCTTCTTTCCCCATCTTTTCCCAGCACATTACTGGCAATTGGTTCCCCGGATGTGCATGTCCTTCTTCCTTGCCCCACCCTTGAGTGTGCTGTTCCATCTGGCTGGACTGCAACTGCTGGTCCCCAAAGCAGATTCCCAAGTCCGCCCCCAATCTGTCCCTGGCTGGGCATCCCCACCTTGCACTTCTGTCTCATAGGAGTTTGGGAGGTCCGGGTGCCTAGGCTGGGATTCCCAAGTTCCTCATCCTCTTTACAGCCAGATCTCAGTGCTCAGCGGGGGCAAGGCGAAGTGCTCACAGTTCTGCACTACAGGCATGGATGGCGGCATGAGCATCTGGGATGTGAAGGTGAGGCTTGCTGCATCCCAGCCCCCCCCCAGGCCCCCAGGCTGACCATTCTCCCCTCTCACCATCTCCATCCTCCCTGGCAGCTTCCCTGGATGGCCCAGTTGCTCACTCCTACAGGAGTAAGGCCCTTGGGGGGCTGAGCGGTACAGCAAGGGACCTGCCCTTGACCCCTGGGCTCACGTGCCCTCTATCTGGGATTCAAACTCAGGTGTACCCCACTCCAAAGACCAGGTTTTGTCCTCTACTGTGCTGGGGCTGAGATAGGCATGGATCAGGGCTCTGGGCATGGGGTATCTGCAGGGCAGCTAAGAACCAGTCTGCCCATTCTGCCTCCTTGCAGAGTTTGGAATCAGCCCTGAAGGACCTCAAGATCAAATGACCCGTGAGGAATCTACTGCAGTGGCAAGGGGCCAGGAAGGGCTCAGGGAGGCTTTGCTGAATGCTTCTAGGGTACCAGTATGGGCCCCACAGGAAATGCTCCATCAGAAGGGGAGGTGGTTGTAAGGAGCTTTCTTACCTATTCAAGGAATGTGTGCCTTTTTCTTAAAGAAATGCTTTCATTTATTGTTTAAAAAAAAAGGAAAAAAGCCACCAAAGCACAATGCTGGTCATGAACTGCTTCAGAATATGGAGGTAATAAAAATGCAATTGCAGACATGCTTGCCTATGTGTTTGGAAGGAGGGTGTTTTTCCAATGGACATGAACTGCTTGTCAGTGAAACTGACAGCTCCCCTTATTTTCTACTTAATGCAGTCCCAGCCTGTGCCAGCCCATTACAAAATGAAGCTCGGGTCCCAGAGCTGATGTGTCTGTCACTTGGCATTCACACCCCTTTTGAGGCTTTCCTCTGATAGGCAAGTAGGGTTCCTAGCAACACCCAACCGACAATTCTTCCTTCTCCCAGACCCTGAGCAGCACACTTCCCTCTACCATCTCCACTGATCTCAGGCGCCTCCTGCAGGAGCTCTGCAGAAGCACACCAGCCTTCTGCATCAGACTCACAGCCTATTTCAGAAAGAAGCACAAGTATTGGCTTTAAAATGACAGGTCTGGAGTGGGACATGGTGACACATACTTGTAATCAAGTTACTTAGGAGGCTGAGACAGGATTGAAAGTTCAAGGACAGGCCAGGCAACACAGTGAGACCCCATGGTGGGGTGGGGCAGGTTCTGAGGCTGGGGCTGTAGAGCACTTGCCTAGCATGTGTAAGGCCCTGGCTTCAACCCTTAACATGGTGTGTGTGTGTAATGGTGGTGGTGGGGAGTGACACACAGGTTCATAAGTGCGCCCCTACGCAGGAAAAGGTACTACATGGCACTGTCAGGGTAGGATCTGGCTCCTCCAAGGCTGGCAAGTAGCAGGCCCAGTCCAGAAAGGAGAATGATCCTGGACCCTGGTCTGTGCTACACATCAGCAATGTTCACTAGGACCCCTGGCTAGCCGTGCTGGGCCTTCCTTTGCCCTCTGGGTACTGAGGGGACATGAAGGCAGAGTTGCTATTGTCAAGCTCACAGTCTGGTTGGGGAAGCAGATGATAATTAACCCAGTGTCCAGGAGAGGTCAAACCAAGGCACAGCATGAACAAAGGGCTGTGAGCAGAAGTGTGGGCCTTTGGGGAGCTAAAGGACGGAAGTGAGGCTGGGAAGGCCCACCAGCTCCTGGCAGCTCCTGGCACCATGCAGGCCACAGCTAGCTCTGCATTCCAGAGACTGGGACCAGAGCCCCAAGAGGAGGCTGCTGCAGTATTTTTGCATGAGATGGTTCATGGGGGGAGGGGAAGCTGGGATGGCAGCTGATACCTACCTGGCTTAGGTGATGTGGTAGTAGAAGAGTTGGAGGAGTCCTAACAGACACAAAGCACTGTGTCCCCATCTTGGGAAGGACTTGTTTTACCCATTTTAAAGAGGAAAACTGGGGGCTGAGGATAGTTCAGTGACAATTGCCTAACATGCCTGAGGTCGTAGCACTGCTAAAACACATACCAGAGAAAGATGTTACAAAGTCCCACAGGCAGAAAGTGGCAGAGCCAGGATTAAAACAGGTCTGACTTTCAAATC
>JAJEJO010000541.1:0-13295 GCA_020662805.1 Glaucomys volans | reverse complement strand
TTTTTTTTTTTTTTTTTGCGGTGCTGGGGATTGAACCCAGGCCTGTGTGCCTCTGGCTTTTAAGGTGTCTTGAGCACCACAGGAATCTTGCAAAGCCCTGACTTTCCATGCCAGCCATTCACAGACCTCCTCCAGCTTCCAGCACCCACCTTAAAAGACACCTACCTCATTACTGCCCAGTCTCAGAGCCGGCAACGGGAACCTCGTCAAACAGCTACCACCTTCTTCCATCTTGTCAGAGAACTTCATTTCATGGCCAGAGACGAACCTGGAGAACTGCTACATGACCTCCAGGGCCACAGGAAGACACTGCCCTTTGAGGTAATTCCTGCTCCTCAGTGGTCAGGGTTTGCAGGATACTAGGACAAGATGCAGATGCTGGCACTGTGGAATCTTTCCATGGGATCCAAGGGCATGTAGTAAGAGGTCACTGAGAGTCAAGAACTCAATGCCATTTCTGCTACTAAATCATTTTGCCAGATCATGGGCAAACGACACCACCCCCAACCCACATCCTGCTTGGCACCCAGTGACATCAACAGACCCACTAATCTTTCAGGACCATACACAAAGAATGCTATTCACAAGGTAAAGAACCCTTCAGAGGGGTGCAGGGACAGAACAGATACCGTGGAGTTACCTTTGGCTAGACCTGAATCTGTAGCAACCCAGTTGCTAACATTAAGCTTCAGTTTCCCCACGACAGTTCCTACCACGAAAAACGGTAAAACTAAATGCAGTGATAGCATTCAGCATTAGGGAGGCTTCTTCCAGCACAGAATTAGGCTGTTACCACCAGGGGGCACCTGGAGAAGGTGGCCCGTTCCAGCCTGCTGTGAGACCAGGACCAGTTCGTGAATACTGCACATGCTGCCCAACAGAAAGTTTGCTGTGTGCCCTGAACCTTGCTGGTGCACCTACCTGAGAGTGCCACCGTGAGTAAAAATGGCTTGGGCACAGGAGCCAAAAGACAGATTGCAAAACAAGGATTACGATAATGTCAAGTTTAATCTGCCAAATATACAAGTTGAATTTGTGGAGCATGTTTTGCCTGGGTGCTGCACAGTAAACAGAGGTTTTTCTTGAAATGATCAATGGGTAGGGTTAAAAATGGGCACTAGCCCTGGCCAGATGGGTGGGAACAAGGCAGGGAAGGGCAGAGAGGAGAGGCCTCAGTCAGAGGGGACTGGCCAGGGACGAGCCATGACCCTCAGGGACCCAGGAGCACAGGCTCCCAGATAACAGCCTCTCTCCGAGTGAGCACCCAGGCAACATAGACTGGGGCTGGTTGTCACAAACTTATCGGCAGCTTCCCCTGGCACGACCACCGACTAACGTGCAATCTACCGGACAAACAGAAGCTCTTCTTATCCCACCTCCCAGGCGTCCCCCCCACCCCCCCAACCAGGGTTCTGAATTCTAAAAACAGCAAAAACATTCAAATGGTTACATATGAAATGCTGTCCTGCATCTTTCTGTCTCAAAGATAGCAGCTGCCCCCCCCTCAGCCCCCCACATCCCCCCAAACGATTTCTGTGCCAAGATGAAGAGGAGGCCCCAGGCTGTGGGGGGCTCCTGGCCGCGAGGGGCTGCTGCAGTGGCACCAGGGCGCAGGGCAGGTAGCACAGCAGGGGTCCTGGCGGTGGCCCAGCCCCTGGCCTCTCCTCCAGGGCCGTGCTTACTTATTCAGTGAGAGCGACTGCATCCGTTTTCCTGACAAAGTCGCATCGTCTTTTGCTGAGGAGTGGGAGGGGAGGGGAGGAGTTAGAACAAAACAAATCCACGCCCACTCACCCCCAGAACCACAGAGCTTCACTTCTGAGAGGCTTCAAAACACTGTACACAGCTAGCAGGTGAGGCAGAGACCAGAGAAGGGCCCAGGCTGACAACCCATGTGGGAGAGGATTTCTGCTGACAAGACCCAGGCACCTAGACATTCCTCAAGTGTTTGAGTGGCTGTCATCACTTTATCAAAAGCTGCCCCCTCCACAAAGACCCACTAATATGCAATCTAGTGGGTACTGGAAACTTCTCCCTAATCCTTGGAACAACCTCTCCTCATGGGTTCGGAAGTTAAAATCTCAAATCAGCAACAGTATTCACAGAACCACATATGAATTCCTTTCCTGTTTGGAGTTTGTCAAGTAAGCTGGGTCGGATAATCAGATCTCCAGTGTGGGAAACAATGCCCCTGAGCAACTGATTCCCATTTCTAGGTCTATTTCCTCACAATGTGGCAGAGGCAGGACAACAGGATCTTTAAGGGATTTTAGGCCCCAGAAGAGATGGTTAAGTAGAATGTGGCCAGGTGCACTGGCACGGGCCTATAATCCCAGAGACTTGGGAGGCAGGGGCAGGAGGATCACAAATTTGAGGACAGCCTCAGCAACTTAATGAGGCCCTGTCTTAAAATAAAAAAGGGCTTGGGATGTGGCTCAGTGGTAAGCCCCTGGGTTCAACCCCCAATACTTTAAAAAAAAAAAAAGTAAAAAGTAAAATGTCTATAAACCAACCAATCCCTCATAGCCACCCTCACCTCCTCTGGTAGGGCATGGAGAAGAGAAGCACCTGGGCAGGATGTCACCACATCCCAAGTCTGGTGGATGGGAAGTAGTGATTCCAGGCAGTTATCCTGGCTTTACAAAGTCCCAAAGCCCTTAGCAGGCCCTTCCAGCCACAAAGGTCTGTACTGCTACTCTGAGACTTCCTGCTGTCAGAGGCAGCAACTGCTCTCACTGCTCTGCTGAGACTCCAAACCATATCCAACTCCACAATGCTGCTGGACCCTCCCAAGCACCTAAGGGGTGGTGAGCAGGGGCATCCCTCTCTGCCTGTACATGTGGAGTAGGTCTCTACTAGACAACCTGGTCAGGCAGCTGTCAGTCCTTACCTACTCCCTACCTCCCAGACAAGAACACAAGTGAAAGGTTTGGTGGCTTGCCCAGGAGTCAGGTAGCCATCTCTGATGCCAGCAGGACTTACCTTTCCTCTCCTCTTCTTTCTTCCTCGCAGCCTCTTCCCGCTGTTTCCGGATAATGGCCAGCCGGGCAAGGTCAGCCTTGGCCTGCTCTGTCTTCCCAGCTAAATGCATTTTCATGTAGCGCTCTTTTGCTTTCTGCTTCTCTATTTCTTCTCTGTTTGGATAAAATGGTGTCAGAGGGGACATCTTCCCCAACACTGTTAGCTGAGCTGGATGTAGGAGCCAGAACAAAGGCTAAGGACTCAGAAAGGACTGGGGCCCAGGTAGAAGAGGGTGCTCCAGCTGAGGGAGGGGCCTTGGCTCTGTGATCCCTGTTTGAAGGACACTCAGCAAATAAACAAGCAGAAGAAATGAGCTCAGATGGCAAACACCTGTGAGAAAGCCTTGGCATGAGAGGGGACGATGTCTGGCTGCAGGGACACAGGAGGATGCCTGACAGCTTCATGACTAGAGTCTGGTGGCCACAATGAAAAAAGCTGACCCAAACCAAATGCACTGTGTGTTACAGAGAAATGACCTGGATGAAGGTACTTAAAACCACACTTTATAAGGAATAGAAAAATAAATGAACCAAGTAACCACAGAGCAGAGGATGAGGGCCACAGATGGGAATGAGATATTCAATCTTAGGTCACATCTTTACAGCAGCTCAGATTGCAAGAAGGCTGCTAACCAAGGGAGTGAGCCCCCTCAACAGTAATAAAATCCGGACTCCATGATTCAAAGATGTTAGTAATCACCCCACTAAAGGGTGGGGAGATGGCCACTAGATTTTCTGTGAGGATGTTCTTCCCAAGCCTGAGACTCTGAACTAGAGGAGACACCCTTCAGGGTAGGCAGTCAGTGTCCCATCTAGAGAAGCCAAGTGTTGAAGGAGGGGAGGGGAGAGAGTTGGCCTCCTAGAGGCCTTCAAAGTCCACAGGGCTGGGGAGTAATGAGAAACAAGGCATGAAGCCCAGTGAGAGTAGATGGGAGAGAAACTCAGCCATCAGGAGTGGGATGAGCAGAAGTCTCACCCAGAAGACTGTACAAGACAGTCTGCTATAGAAGTGAGGTGATAACACCCATCAGTCCAGTAGATCCCACTCTAGCAGGGATGGTCAACTCAGACACCTCTGAGTCCTCAGAAATGAGAAAGTCTGCCCTAAGGTTCCGCAGGGCCCCCTCAGTGAAGGCCAAGTGCCAGGCACAGTACTAGCCTTTATGGTTATTATTTCTGTAACCCCAAAAGGCAGAAGCAGCAAGGGCAGTAACGCATCCAAGGTTGCTCTGTGGTGAAGTGTCAGAATGTGCCACTAACGGGCACTAAAGCCCTTCTTCTCTGGGAAGGCCAGCACCAGCTGGGCTGGGTTTCTGTTGAAGCTACTGGAGGGGTAGGGAGATATGGAAAGTCCTTCATGGTCTCCAATCACATCCCAAGCTCATGGGACTTCCCTGTGGAGTTGTCATAGATGTGTTCCTAGGTGTCCTGGGTATACACAGGATGGTGAACTGAAATCGCAGTTTGATTAAGGAGCAACTAGGCCTGCTTTTCCTAGTAGCCTTCAACCTCTTAAAAAGGTCCTGGTGGCCATCAAAAGTCAGGGCACTGGGGCTGGGGACGTAGCTCAGTGATAGAGCAGCAATAACAAGATCCTGAGCACCACACATCAGGGGGGCAAAAAAAAAGGCCACTTCTTTTTTTTTTTTTTTGGAACCAGGGATTGAACTCAGGGACACTTGGCCACTGAGCCACATCCCCAGCCCTATTGTGTATTTTATTTAGAGACAGGGTCTCACTGAGTTGCTTAGGGCCTCGCTAAGTTGCTGAGGCTGGCTTTGAACTCGCGATCCTCCTGACTCAGCCTCCCAAGTCGCTTGGATTACAGGCGTGCGCCACCGCGCCCGGCAAAAGGTCACTTCTTATCAAGGACTTAAAATAGTACTATATCTCAACCTTCACACAACTCATAAGGAAGGCAGCTCCATTTTCACAAGGGACTCAGAAGTACCTGGGCAGCTGGCTGAGCTGAGCAACACCTCCTTGTACTAAGCTGAGCTGCCTTCTATGAGACCCCCCCAATCCCCATGGCCACTATGGGTGGATGCAGGAGAAATGGTAAGATGGGGCCAGGGAAGGGAAGTTTCCCCGAGGGAGTGCTCTGGAGGAAGAAACTAGAGGGCATTCCTTGTATCCCCAAGCCATTTCTTCAAATGCAATATTCAGGTCTGAATCTGCTATTCTATTTTCCTTGATATCATATATCTATAGGTAAACAAAATATTTTTTTTATATATATACATATATATATATTTTTTTTTTTTGAGAAACTACTATAGAGCCTTTGGTGTATGAGATGACGCAGAAATAAACAACATGGCTGAGCACCCCCTCACCCCAACTACTGGACACTCTAACAACCCACAGCCCCCCACCCCAGCCTGTGAGTTGTCACAAGACCTCCCAGCAGACATTACCGTTCTCTCCTTGAAAGCTCCTTTGGCCCATCCAGATCCAGCTGCGTGACCTTTTTGGTTGTCTGTGCGACCCGGTTGGGGTTCTCAATGTCGATGAGCCCTTCTACACCTTTGCGCTTTTGCTAGAACAGGGCAAGAAGCTGGCTGTTGGAGAAGTTTAGGTCCTGCAGAGGCCCTGAAGGTCATTCCCACCATCTCCCAAAAGCCCATCTGGTTGGGGACAAACTGCTGCTCAACCTCCAGCCCTTGGGATGCGTGGCCCAAGTCTCAAGTGGGGACAGCACACAGGTATATCTTCACCAGCCTGGGAGGGGCAAGGAAAATGAGCATGTGCAACGAGGGCCCAATCTATGCCAAGCCCCAGCAACTGGGGGCTATTTTCCCAGTTTCAGAGGCAACAGAACATCTCAAGGTTAAATAACTTGCTCATGTTCAACCAGGACGTGCATAGAAGATGTGAAGAGAGCCCCAGCCCAAGTCAGAAGCTCCCAAAACAGAGACCTACTCCCTCAGTTCCTTCAGAGGTAATTTTCCATGGAATCCCAGGCCTGATTCTTCCTCCAACATATGCTGGATCCCCAGGCAGGGTGAGCCAAGAATGTGTGTTCTCACAATTAACTCCAATTCCTACTCATCACAGAAAATGGATGGGAAATGCAATTTGAGAATCAAAGTAATTAATGCATCATAAAGTTTATGGGTCTGAAAACTGGCTCAAGAGCCTAAAGCCTATACCTCTCACCTCCCATAGGGAAGTTCAGGAAGAAACAAAAACAGTCTCCAGCAGGTTTGGTCACAGTTTCAGACTCTGCCAATCCTATCTTATGTTAAACACGTGTTTGAACTGCCACAACAAAGACCACCCTTCTGTATAATTAATGTGTGCAAATAAAAAAAATCCTACCTTTTTTCCTTAAATGACCAGGGATATAGCCTATCATTCTGACCACTGTACAGAGCTCCAGACACCTACATCCAATCTAGCTTCCTATTTATACCTCCACTCAGATGCCTTACACCAGAATGTATCTAAGACAGAACTTGAGATTCACTCCTCATCTAACCTGCTCCTTCTCTTAATCTTAAGCATATCACTGATCTTAGTCCTCCAGCAACCCCCAAATATGGCCTGAATCTGTCCACTGTTATCCACTGCTACAGCCATCACCCCAGCACAAACCACAATTTCTTCTCTAGACACAGGCTGCCATCTCCCTGCCTCCACCCTTAACATCCTACAATTCACTTGCACCAAGAGGCCAAAAGCATCTTTTCAAAGCAAACCAGGTCAGTTCTCCCAATCAAGGACTCAACCAGCTGCCCATTTCCCATGGTAATAAAACCCAACCCCCTTCAACAGCTACACAGGTGCTGCCCTTGCCAACCTCACCTCCTTCACCCCAAACCATTCCACTCCTTACCCCCCAGAGTCAGAACCCTACAGGCCCTTTTTGCTCCTTAATCTTGCCATTCTTGTTCCTACCCCAGGGCTGTTGTATTTGCCAATCTGGTTGCCTCAGTTGCTCTACACACAAGTTTTGACAATGGCTGGCTCCATTCTGTTTTTTGTCAATTTCTAAGTAACCTCTCCACTGAAACACTATTCTACATGCCTTTTGTCACAGTGTTTTATTCATAACACTTATCATTACCTGAATTTATACTGTTCATTTGCATTTCTTTATTGTTTTTATCTCCCCATTAGAATTCAAATTCGAGGAACCAGGCACAGTGGTGCACACCTATAATACCAGCAACTTGGAAAGCTGAGGCAAAAGGATTGTGAGTTCCATGATGAGCCTCAGCAACTTAGAGAGGCCCAATTTGGATCAGAAATTAGGCACCTCTAAGTTCATCCCCAATTCAAGAAAAAAAAAAAAAAAAAAAAAGGAAATCCTTCTTGCTGGGTATGGTGGAACATGCCTGTAAAACCAGATACTCGAGTGACTGAGGCAGGACAATCACAAATTTGAGGTCAACCATAGCACCTTAGTGAGACCCTGTCTCAAAATGAAAAATTAGGGGGCTGGGGATATAGCTCAGTTGGTAGAGTCCTTGCTTCACAAGCACAAGGCCCTAGGTTCAATCCCCAGCACCACAAAAAATATAAAAAACAAAAAATTAAAAGGGCTGTAGCTCAGTGATAGAGTGACCCTGGGTTCAATCCCCAGTACCACACACACACAAAAAGAAATGAAACCCTTAAGGGCAAGGATTTTGTCTGCATCTACCATTAGGGCTGGTCGTAAATGGTTCTCAATATATGTCTACTGAATGAGCCGAGGTTCCAGGCCTCTGTCAGACTTAGTACCTGGTAGTCATCATCTTCATCCTCACTCTCATCTGAGTCTAGAGATTTCTTCTCCTTTTTGGGGTCACCTGCAGCCCCATCGCCACCTTCTTCTTGTTCCTCTTCTTCCTGTTCAGAAATGGACAACCTGCAGAATCAAAAATGCAAAACAAACCCCCAAGACTGTGACCCCCTACCACCACACAACTGTGAACTTTCACATTAAGCCTCAAGAAAGCTGGTACCAACTATGATAAGGAACCTATTCTGTGCCCCGGTCCAGAAGTCCAGTAGGCCCCTTGCACAGCTGCAAAAGACCCTGCTCCTTGCAATCACCTTGGATAGCCTGGCAAGAAGTTTATCTCTCAAGGTCAGAAAGACCCAGCTATGAGGCTGAAAACCAGCTGTCCCACCTGCTGCACATGGCTGCCAAATTATACTGGCTTTCCTGGACAGGTACTCCCTGGTTCGACACCCCTGTCAGTCCTGCCCACATACTCCTTCCACTCTTAGCACTTGCTCAAACCTTTTCAAGGTCCTTCTTAGCTGCCTGCTCTACAATGAGGCTCATCCAAACCTCCACCGAGAGGTGGTCTCTTCCTTCTTGGAAGCCTGACTGTGCTCTCTTGGGCTCTGAATTCAAGCATAGATTTATACTGTGGTAGGGGATGTGGATGCCAACAATAAGGTGGACAAAGTACTGAAGGACCAGAGGAGACAGTATGGACTGGAGGGCACATGAGTAGCACCATCAAGAGTCACAGAGGCGAAGTTGAACAAAGCTGGGAGCAATGAACACACTGGGAATATGGAAATGCAGGGCAGCATGCTGTGCTGAGTGTGGGAAGTGGTCCCACAGGCTGCAACAGAGAAATGGGGGCTGCAGAGAACTCAAGGTCCAGATGGACAGAAACTGGTAGAGTCTCCAGAAGGCAGGCACACTAAGCAACTGCTGCCAAGTGGACCAAGTTGTTTCTAATCAAGCCAGTCACAGGAAGGCCCCCCTCTACTATGGGTGGTTGCCAGAACTCACATCTGCTATCCACTACCCTTCCCACCCTTAGTGGGGTTGGTAGTTTACCCAAGGGCTGTTGGTTTACCGTTAGTCCTCACCTGGCTTCTCGGGGAACCAAAGAGGCCAGGCATCACCCCGAGCCACTGGAGTGGCTGGATAGACTATACGTACTCACCCTGGCCTTCTGCTTTTCAGCCTGGAGCTGGGCGTCAATCTCTTCAGGGCTCGTATACTGCCTTGCCCGGCCTTTGTGGCCTCCCTTTCTCCCTGTGCAAGAAGCAGTTTAGGAAGGTGAGAGAAAGTAGCTGTCTTGATTACCCTAATCCCCAAAGGGTCATGTCCTGCTTCGGCACTCTCATCAGAGGCTGCAGCTAAGCACCACCCAAACCTGTACCTCCCTCACCCTTATGTGTTCAAAGGGACACAGAAGCGACCTATGACCACCTGATGCAAACTGTGTGGTAGAGGCAATATCCCACAAATAAATCCTGAGAACAACATGTGCACAGCACAGAATGACTGGCTAAATCCCCTGGTTCCTTAGAATCCAAACATTGTAGATTTAGATGCAGGCATGAAAACATGTAATATTTACGCCTCTGCTATCACTATGGGACTTTTTACTTGCAATGCTGTCACATTGCTCATATGGGCTCATTTGGTTCTCAGAACAAACCTATGGTTCAAAAGGCATTGTGAGTTTAATTTTGTAGACAAGGAGACTTAAGATCAAAGCACAATGGTGATGTGTAAGAACTCTGGAGTCCAAAACCTGGGCTCAAACGCCAGCTCCACCACTTCCCTAGATTTGTGACTTTGGGCAGGTATTTAACCTCCTGAGTCTTGGTTTCCTCATCTGAGCCCCTACTTGATAAGACTGTCACTAAGATGGATTAATTAACATATGAAAAGCTGCTAGAATAGTGCTTCGCATTGGATAAGCACTACAAAGATATTTGCTAAGATTGTTACTTCTGTAACATAGCATTTGATGGGAAAACAACAGCAAAAACAAAAAACTACAGCAAATGTCAGAAGAGAAAAAAATATTTCAAGTTCATCTTAGTGGTACAGGAGAAATAGAATACTTAAGGAGAAATAAACCCAAAACCTGTCAGCAAAAGCTCCACTTGGAATTCACCTGGCAAAGTTAAAAGGGAAAATAAAGCTAACTATAGCCGGAGAGTTAAAAATGTGACTAGCAATGAAAGTTCATCTAAGAATATGAGTTTTGTATCCTGAGCTTCTTGAGTCAGAACACTAGACTATGCCAAAATGATCTGCATTTTATGGCAGGTATCACTCCCTCTGCAGGTCCTGAAGGATGAAGAGGTGACCATGGCCTCCATCCCACACAGGATCTCTCCTAAAGGCTGAGACCCACCTGATTTCCAGAGGGTTCCACACTGTAAGCAGAGAATCTCTAATTAGACAGTCAGAGTTGTTCCAGACTCTAGAGACAGTAGCAGAGATACTGGCCTCTTCTGATTTCCTAGACAGCAGCTGGAGAGCCATAATTGGGCTGCTACAGCCCACACCACCCATTTTTAATGACTACCTGGGTTCCCAGGAGTATCTAAGCTATACACATGAAAGGCCAAGCTTGTTTAAAAAAAAAAAAAAACCCAAATCCTTTCTTTCCCTCTTACTATTCCAGGCAATGGTAACAATTCAAAATTGGTTATTACAGGCTCTCATCCACTACACTTGCCTAAGGCATACTGACTTTAGCTTGCTCTACTCCAAGACACACACACAAAAAGCATAATTAGGCCTTTGCTCTTGGTGAATTTCATATTCTTAACACCTTCATGTTTTCTTGTGCTTTTTCAAGTAAATTAACCCAAGCAAGAAAAACTTGTCTGCCTGCAAAGTTTTTCACAAAAGAACAAGTGAGTAAGCCATGAATCCACACTGCAAATTTTCTAATTGTAACCTCCAAACTTGGGAGTTAGAATTCTGGAGTCAGAACGACTCATTCAGTATCCCCACTGCCTTTTACAGATGAAAAGTGTAGGGAACCTAAGAGACAAGGCTCTCCCAGCCTCAGAATAAATCAGCAAAGAGCTAGGTTTAAATAGATTCAGCTCTGTAAAGCCTAAAAGTAGCATCAGGAAGTAATTTAGGTCTGAAAAATTCCAGACAGATGTTCCTGGGGGCTGAGTGCATTAACCAGCCTAACATGGAAGGTACCAGCATTAACTGAACATCTGTTCTGTGCCAGAAGCTAGGAAAACACTTTGCTATTTTAGCAGGCATTCAATCACATCCATCTCGCCGAGCTAACAATTATCACCCTGGTATTCTAGAAGGAGGGGAAAAAAAAAAAGGTGGAAAAAGCTAAATAAGTAGTTCAAGACCACAGAGTTGGACTGTGATATAGCTGAGATTCAAAAGAAAGACCATTGGTTCTGAAAGGGAAAAAGGATGGAAGATGGCCTACAACGTACTGGGAAGCCACGGACCTTCTTGTTCAAGAGCAAGCCAAACTCAGCTACCAACAGTAATTGCTAATGCCTACTGGGCACTTAACGACCGCCCGGCACTGTACTGAGCACTCTCCGTGGATTACCTAGTCTAAGTCTCTCATCAGTACTATGAGGTAAATGCAATCACTGTTCCTATTTGCAAATGAGAAAACTGAGACACAAAGAAGTTATAGGACTGGCTCGAAGGCACACACTCAGCTGCGGCCGAATGCGGGAATGAAAGCTCGGTCTGCCAGGCTCCAGAGCATCACGTTAAGTCTCCCTAGGAAGGCCTGGCTGGAGCCCGAGAGGGCCCACACTGGACGCGCGAGGCAGGCAGGCCCGGCACACACGCGGGACGCGGTGACTCAGTCTCCGGGCAGCCTGGAAGAGGGAGGAAACTCCAGACCCACAAGGCTTGGAGAAGCGCGCCGGCGAGAACTAGGGCCTCTGAATGGCCTAAGACCCGGGAGGGAGTAGCTCTGGATCACCACAGTCCCCAGTTTCCCCACCGGGACAATCGGGCGTCGAGGCCCGGGCCTGGCTCTCAGCTGGCGCCGACGGCGTTCCTTTGCGCCCGTCTGCGAGAAGCCCGCGGGCTGAGGGGGCAGCGAGAGCCGGCCCCAGGACGCCCCTCCAGGACCCCGGGCCACGCGCGCCAGCCCCTCACCTCCTTTAGGCATCGCGGCTCCGGCGGCTGCGGCGGCGGCGCCTCGAACTGACACCGGAACCGGAAATACCTTGGGATCGACTTCTTCCGACCGACCCAGTTCCCTCCACGCGCCGCCGCCGCCACCGCCGCCGCCCCAGTCGCTGCGAGGACCGGTATCTCGCGGAGGCCTGCGCACGAAGCCGGACTGTCCCGCGAGCCGCCTGAGTCTAGTTCCGCCTGCGCGCTGCCGGGCTACAGCGCACCTACTCTCCCCGCTTGGAGAGACGCGTAGCCGTGCTGACCACTTCCCGGGAAGTGAAGGCAAGAAGTGACAGTGGCGCCGGAATTCTATACAGGCAGCACTACGGACACCTAACGTGACGTAATCTCCGCGCGAGTTGAGGCGGGGCTCCGCGGGGGCCTCATACTGAAAAGACCCCGGAGGGGCGGAAGCCGTCAATAGAGCAGCGGCGGCCGTGGGTACCTGTGTTTCCGGTAAGTGTTTTTTCTCTGTTCCCGAGTACTGTACTTTGGCAGCAGCCGGGTCGGCACTTAGGGTCGGAAGTGACCGGGAGGTCGATCTGAGCGTCCGGACCAAGAGGCCCAAGTCGGCGCCTTTTTCGTTCTGCCGAGGTTATGGTAGATGGGAGGTCTTCTTTGCCTCTTGGCTTTTCAGGCCGTTTTCTCCGCCGGAGCTGTGTTTTGAGTACCTATTGTTTTTCTAGAACAGTTTAGATCCCGTCCTTTTTATGAGCCTTCCCTACACTCCTGGCTGTAACGTCTTCCCTCCTCCTCACCTCTTCCAGCCTCTCCATACCGCCCAACACCTCTTTCCTCTTGGTTTGCTACCTCTCCAGAGAGCCCTCCTCTGAATCCCAGGTTGGGATAGGGCCCTCAAATTTGTCTGGATCAGAGGAAAGTAATTCTCTTGTTACCGGCTCTGCGCCCTGGAGCAGGGATCAGATAACATCCATTTCTAACCTCTGCGCAGGACCACTGATTTAGGAATCGGGAGCCCCTAATCAGAGTCGAATTTTGACAATTTCCAGCTGTGCGACCCTGACTCCACTCTTAGTGTGATACCTCATCTGTAAGGGTATGGAGAGATTATGAGAAGAGGCGCACAGGAGTAGGGGTGAGACCTTATAAAGTGTTAGGGATCTTAAAGTGGGATGGACTGAATGAATTTGGGAGAGATGAGTCTCCTATGTTAAAGGTAAGAAATAACCTGAGCTCTCATTGCCAGCTAGGAAATGCCACGTAGTCTGAAAAATATTCTTTGCTGTTTAGATTTGGACTTTCCTATTGTTTGAACTTTACTTGACTTTATAAAACATGTTGGTTAGGTCTAAAAGTGACTTTGGCAATCAGCTAATCTACTCCCTCATTTTACAGATGAGACTGAAGACCAAAGAGGGAAAGTGATCTCTACA